>JAAAKG020151227.1:0-31382 GCA_010014905.2 Druon quercuslanigerum
TTACCTAAGTTTAAATTTCTTTAACAAATTATATTAAACATAAAAATATTAATGATAAAAAGAAAAGATATTTTAAGGAATAGATTTAATGTTAATGTTAATGTTAATGGCATATATTCACAGGATATCTCGCTTGTATTACTATAATTTAACTAAAATATCAAAGGTGGCCTGTTTAGAAAAATGAGAGAAGATAATTAAATATTAATAAAAAAATATATTTAATGTAAATTAATAATATACAATACAACTTTATTTAATAACTCTAATGACTATTATATACATATTTTTACAACAAAAATCATTCCATGCAATTAAAAAATGAAAAATTAAAAAGTGTGTATGAAAAAATGAGATGAGAAGACAGAAGTTAGTTTCGAGGCCGCTTGCGCAAAAAATGAATTCGAAAGAATAAAGGAAAAGGAGTCAATTACGCTGATCACTTTAGTTTTATTTAATTACACTTGAATAATTGATGAAATTTTTAAAACAAAATGATTCCAATGGAATTTTAGTTTTGGTACAACAAAGTTGCCTTTCTATGCTTATTTGCATATAACTTTATAGAGAATCAGAATTAAGTTAACAATCATTCAGTCTGACAATGAATTTGATTTCATCACCTCCTAGGCTCGTGAATTAATTAGGGTAATTATTTTTTAATAATTCGAGCCTTTGATTCGAGAGACAAAGACTTAATTTCCATTTGTCTTCTGATCATAAACAGTTATTTGCGTAACTCTAAGATAACGTGATATTGTCTAGAAGGTCTCATGATCAGTAACAATCTGTTTATTTATGCTCTTCTGGATAAAAATCTTGCTGCCGGAAATTCTGGTGCCAAGGATGAAGTCATGTGAAATATTTTTTGCACGCTTATCTCCATGTCCCGATGATGGTGCCACATTCCAAATCAGTGTTCAGGCCATGGTAATTGCAAAATCTAGTATCATCTTGCAGGACGACATCTGGTTCAAATTAAAATTTGTATGCTCTATAAAAATAAATAAAATCTATAAGCTTAGAATTAGATCAAAAGAATATTTGGGATACAGTTGAGTCGGATAAGACTGTATTGACCAAAGGTCTTGAGTTTCATCACCTACGGTTTTTGCCAAAAATCTGATTCTATGCATATTTAATATTTTCTCCCACACAAGTTTGTTTTATTGGTTATCTATTTTCTTACTTGAAGATTGAATATTTGTGCAAAAAAATCTTAGACCAAACAATAAAATTTACACTCAGAGAAATGTTTGTTTGACCCTGCATCAGAAATAGAATTTTTTGATTCAAATAAAATTTGTTTGAATTAAACAATTGTGTGCCTAGATAAAATAATTATATTTGAATAAAACAAATATTCATTTATTTTCAATTTTTAAATCTTTGACTCAATAAAAAAGAAAAAATTTGTTTAATTTAAACAAAAGTTTATTTAAAAGGTCTAAACTAAAAGTTTAAGGTAGTCGGCACATGGGAAATCGGTACTCGGAAAAAAAATTTAATTATGCATAAACGAATTACAATAAAATTATTGACAGTATTAATAAACAATAATAATATAACTTATAAAAAATCAACATACAAGTACATAAATTATTAACTGAAAAAAAATTTATAACCATTTTTTTCTTAACGCTCTTTATGAAATTAAAAAAATGACAGGATAATATTGAATCAAAGCTTATTTTGTCCCAAAAAATATTTGTTTAAACTATCTTCTTCTATAGCAATGCTAGTAAGTTACTTTCTTTTCTAAAACTTTTCACATTTTGTTAACTTATCACTTCATGAGGTAATAATCAATACCAGTAAATTTTTATTGATGTAAATACGTACGGCCTTTTCGTTTAAATTGATATTTATATTTACGCAGTGTTTCACCGCCTAGAAATTCCGGATGAGTAGTCTCAAGACTTTCGAACATTACTCTAAAATAACATAGTTATAAACAATAGTTATTTCTTTAAGCAATTATGTTTGTTAACTTGCATTAAGAATTCGCTTAGCAAGTAAAAAATGGACAAGGCTTTAAACATTTCCTAAAAAAATATCAATTATTTAGCATAATTATATAGTAAGAGAGTTCTAAACAATAATATTTTGTTTAAATAACTATGTTTCATAAATTTCTTTAATTATTATAATAATACAAGTGAAAAATGGGCGCAAAGTGGGATATTTTTTTAGAAAAACCTGCAACTATATGGCACTACTATAAGAAAAGACAGTTATAAGCAATAAAAATTTATTTAAACAATTATTTTTGTCAAATTTCAATAATAATTACCACAATGTAAGTAAAAAGCGGACATAAACTTGACAATTTAAGGAAAACCTGGTACTTTCTAACATCATTTGAAGACAATATAAATATAAATAATAATAAATAGTTTTAAAAGCAATTGACTCTTAGTACATTGATTTAACTAAAAAATTGTAAAAAACGTTTAAAAATTCGGAAAAAATCATTGCTATCTGCATAATTTAATAAGAATAAAATCATATCTTTTTACAATATTTTTAAATTTCAGACCTTTAAAATTTTAATTAAGAAAATCAATAAAATTATAATTCTTGCAGCTCTATATTTATTAATCTTAATTATTACTTGACTCAGTAACTGTAGCAGTGTACTCCATAAAAAGGAAGCAAAATTTTCTTATTTTCTTATTTAAAACGTGAAAGATCTGATATTTCGAAATTCTATAACTGTTTATTCTACAAATTGACCCTGTTTAAAATATTCTGAAATTTTTGAATTTATGTGACAAAAGTAACGATTAATTGTAAAAATTCAAAAATTTGATAATTTAGAAAATTCTCAATGTTAGTAAATTATCAAAGTTAGTAATTCCAAAAGTTCCAAATTACCTAAGTTTAAATTTCTTTAACAAATTATATTAAACATAAAAATATTAATGATAAAAAGAAAAGATATTTTAAGAAAACCCGGTACTTTCTAACCTAATTTAAAGACAATATAAATATAAATAATAATAAATAGTTTTAAAAGCAATTGACTCTTAGTACATTGATTTAACTAAAAAATTGTAAAAAACGTTTAAAAATTCGGAAAAAATCCGAAACTTTCTTATTATATTCTAAGAGTAAATTGCTAAAAACAGTAAAAATTATTTAAACAATTTATGTAAACATTTAATTATCAGAAGAAAGAAGAAAATAGCATTTCAAATAATAAAACACTATAAAGCTAACTTTCGACAGCTCTTCAATATTGTTATAACTTTTTCCAAATGAAGTGGATCCTTTTCTTGCAGAAAGTGATTTGTGCAATTAATTAATATCCTTCAATTTTAATGTTTCATTCCGTTTATAAAAGACTGTAGGTAAGAAATATTCCATGGTCTAAATTTTTTCATCGTGCATTAATAATCAGTGTAAATAAAAAATTGGACAGGGGAAAATTAGGGAGTTTTAAAAATGAAGTTTTTCTGTAACCCAGGTATAGTATTTATCCTTTTTGGTTGGAAGATTGTCTTTTTGGGCTGAATATCAACTATTTTTGTAGAAAATTTAATTTTTATTTAAAATTTATATATTCGTATTAAAAATTTAACTGAAACCTTTTTTGGATAAAAATTTAACGAGATGGAATCTATTTCAAATCAGGCAGGTTCTACACTTGAAGTTGCAGAATATCTTAGGGACGAAATATTTCAGATTTATTCCATTTTTTCAAAAAACCCACACTTATATGTTTTGTCAATTTTTTGATAAATTGTACTATCATGAGGGAAATACCTTGTAAGTTTTATGCAAGCTAAATAACTTTTGTGGCTGGAAGAATTTTTTTTCATTCGATCAAATTCTCGCATTTTTCTCGCAAACAACAACAGATACGAAAAAATGCTAAGAAAATATTTTGTACATTTAAAAGAGTTCCACAAAATGTTCTTTTGCTAATTTATGACATCTTGCATAATATCCAAGAAAATGTAAAAATTTAATTTTCATAAGCAAAAAAATTCTCTTCATCTCAAGAATGGTTTAGCCCACATAAAACTTATAAAATATTTTATTGGTTGATTCAAAACCAATGTATTTAGATTATCAATTATCAAAAATATTTAAAATTAAGAATCCAAACAAAATACATTTCTAAAAAATTGGTAATCATTAAAAATATTATTAATTATTTGATTACAATTTGCAATAATTATTTACTACAAAAATTAGGTAAAAAGACTTCTTTTATGAAAAATTGAGGTAACATTCACAACTCAATTAAAAGAAATCATAAATTATCCACAAGCAAAACCTATAGATTGAAACCGAATCAATGGTTCAGTATCTGTTTAAAATTTTTTTCGTTAAGGATGTAAATAATCCATTTACTCAAGAATTAATTTTATGCAAAAGAGCATGAAACAATTTCCTTAATTAACAACCAGAATTCTAAACTATCTCACTTTACGGCTCATTAGAGACATATGTTAAATATCAACAATAAAGAAAAAAGAGGGAGAAAAAAGGAAAAAGTCAACCAAAAACAGCCTCTCCCTTTTCCCCTTTCTCCGTACTTTTTATGCTATTTGGGGACCAACATGTTTCGAGGCCAATTTACACCTCCTCATCAGGGAGTAATTTATAGGACTAACTAAAGGTATAACTAAACGGTGAAGTAACCTGACAAGAAAATATTTCAATAGATGTTATGTAAAATATGATTGACTCTATATCTTTAGTCTATATCTTTAGTGAGATTTTGATTGTTCTGAGGTTGGTTAATTTTTGATTAAAAAATTACAATCAATTACTTTTATCCAATTAATAACTTTATCCCATACCTTGTTGTATCTTAAGCGATCTCTTTTTAATCTAATGGCTCTATCTCCTTCCTTTTTTATAAACAACATCTACATAAATTCTTTTTTTTTTATTTCTCTCATGATAAAGGATTTTAATATCATTCCAATTAAAGTCGTGACCATGTGTAATTTTATGCTTAGAGAGGACTGAGTGATATCTAGGACTTCTATCAAAATTTTTTTCACGTTCGTCTTTCCTAAGTCTAAGTGTTCTTCGCGTTTGCCCAATATATACAGCATTGCAGTTTTGCTGCACATCAAAAGTTTCTATTCGGTCGTGTTCATTTTTAGTCATTTTGTGTGAAAACAATATATAAAATTGAGTTTATAAAGCGTCTTTTGTTAAAATAATCTAAATCAGTGATAACATTTTTTAGTGTGTGTTTCTACATTGTTACAAATAACACAGGGTGTAATTTATTTTCTATAAATAATTACTAATAGTAAAGACGAAGTTTGCTTAAAATAAACAACACATTAATAAGCAAATAATATTGTGCTAGAATGTAATTGTTCTCTGGTTATATAAAAATGGATTTTATTGAAATTAATAGAAAATGGGGTAATGAGATTGATGCTAGAGGAAGACCAGTGAAAAACATAAAAGAATTTTATACGATTAGTAAAAAACTAACCTCTATTATATTACAAAAAGAATTTTTGATAAGATGCAAAATTCATGGAGTGTTTTCTAAAAAGATTTTTGACATTAACATGTTGGTTCCCAAGTAGTATAAAAAGTAAGGAGAAAGGGAAAAAGGGGGAGTTTGGTTTTTGTTAACTTTTTACTTTTTTCTCCCACTTTTTTCTTTATTGTTGATATTTATGTCTGTAATGAGCCGGAAAATGAGATAGTTTAGATATCTGGGTTTTAATGAAGGAATCTTTTGCATGCTCTTTTGCATGAAAATTATTTTACCTTCTTAAAGAAAAAAATATTTTATTTTTTAACTGGTTTTTTTAATTTTATATATTAATAAACAATTGCAAATCATAAATGTCTTCATTAATTGTTTCTATTATTTTTTGATAGTTTCATGTATCTTAAATTCCAGAACTTTCCGTACATTTGAGTAATTTTTAATGTTCGTACTGGAATTAATACTCTAAATTATTGTCAGTGTCTCTATGCAAATTTAGATTTAAAGTGAAGGGCAAATTTCGCAACATACATTTAAAAGTCAAAAGACCAGTGTGTCCTTATTTCAAAACTTTGCACAGAAAAAAATTTATAATATAGTTCATAACAGATGTATGCAGTTCAGAATTTTTTTGCTTACGAAAAGTGAATTTTTTTGTTGGAAATGGCGCAAGATATCTTAAATTAGTAAAAGAACTTTTTGTAAAATTCTTCCAACTGTGAAAAATATTTTTTTAACATTTTTTCGTATCTTTTGCTGTTTTCGAGAAAAATGCGAGAATTCCATTTTATGAAAAAAAATTATTCTGACCACAAAAGTTATTTAGCCTACATAAAACTTACACGATATTACCCTCATGAGAGCACGAATTCAAGAAAAAATATAAATGTGGGTTTTTTTTGAGAAAATCGACTTTTAGTATTTTCAGAAAGAAGGCGATAAACTTTATGAGAATCTGGAAAGAAATCTGATATATCTCTATTAGGCCAAAAGTTATATAAGTTGAAAGAAAATATTTTTTTTTTAAATACAGCCAAAAATTCAATCCGCATAACTCCGTAACAAAATTTTTTATTACAAATCGCAAAAATACGTATCGCATACTTTCGTCTAGAAAACAACATATTTCGTCCCCGAGAGATTCTGCAACTTCAAGTTTAGAACCTGCCTGATTTGAAAAAGATTCAATTACTTTTTTTTTTGAATGTGAGTTTTTAATGTTAAACTCATCTATTCTGGAAGTCATTTGATATTCCTTAAATAAAAATGCAAGTGTTTCGTTTAAAATAAACAATTTTGTTAAAAATTGATCCTTTTTTGTTTAAAATACGTATTTTTCTAATGAAAATTGAACTATTTTCTTAAATTTTTCTTTTTGATTTATAAATTCATCTTTTTCAGTCGAAATTTTATTTTTCTTGGATAAGAATAGAACTATTCGATTTAAAAGTAATCTTATTTGCACAAACACTCAACTATTTTGTTTAACAATTTCTATTAAATCACTTTGTTAATGAATAATTTTGTTGTTCGAGATTCATATTTTTAGCTGGAAACTCATTGCTTCGATTGAAAACTATTTTGCTGAAAATTAATTTCTTTGTGGAAAATTCATATTTTATGGTTAAAAATTATATTTTTGTTCAACAATTTAGATTTACCTACTTTCATAGATGGAAAATCTTTATTTTTCAAAAAATTTTCTTTTTGGTTTTAAGATTCATTGTTTATGATAAAACTTCATCTTTTTTGGTTAAAATGTAAACTATTGTACTTTTAGATAATAATTATTCTTTTAAGATTTGAGGTTTTAGTATTTTCGTTAAAAATTCATTTTTAATGTAAAAGTCATTTTTTGTGTTGAAATAAGTAAATATATTTGAAGATTTTTAATTTGGTTCTGAAATATTATTTTATTCCGTTTATAAAGATCCTTTGTTAAAAAAGGTAACAATAATAAAATGCTTGTATATGATTATTATTGGTCAAGGCAAAATCAGGGAATTTTTAAAATGAAGTTTTCGGCCAACCTGCCTAATTCTACTGACAATAACAGTTAAAATAACCATCTTTATATATTTTCTTAAATGTGTTCGACCAAGTAAAACATAATTTCAAATTCAATTAATAGTAGACAATTATTAAATCATAAAAATTATTAAATTATTAAAATTATTAAACTATTAAAATTATCAAATTGTATCACTATGTACGTGATTCTTTCATATTTTAAAATATGTATGAAAATCACACGTCAATCATGAAATCTACCAATTCCCATACAATTTTACATAAACTTACAAATAAAATGATTGATAGATGAACAATTAAAACCTTATTTAAATTAAATTAGGGCACACATTCGTTCTAAATGTATGAATTGCTTGATTTATTGCCTTTGAAAGATACACACATAGCTTTAAACATTTATTATATATGAATAAATATGTATAGGTACAATTCTTTGCCGGGAAGGATTTGCTTTGTTAAATAATAAAATTTTTTATTAGTTTCAAGTCCCATATCTTGATATTTCAGAAACCATAAATTATTACTTATGTGGGGGGGGGGGGGGTATTTCCTTACGGTTAGTTACAGGAATGGGTGGGGTGCTGAGAGTGGATCTATAATCCTTTACGTAATTACCTCACAACACATCAAAATTCTGTAATACAATAAGCTCTAGATAAAGTCATTATTCATTTTCCAATTTCAGAGAGAGGATTAATAAATCATACACAATTTCATTTATTTACTTTTGACTTATTTATTTTTCTATAACCATTAACTTTACTGAAAAAAATCTAAATTGTGCACTTCTTCAATCTTTTTACCATTGCTTATAATTATCGCATATTGTACCTTAAACGACTTAAAGTGGGTATTTCAAAAAAAAAAGTCATCGCATTTTGTCTAATTTTTGTATTTTTGTTTACCCCACAAATAAAAGTTGTACTTATTATTAAATCCTAATGATAAAAAGCCGACTCTATTTCTTATAAGATGCTTTTCATCTCTCTTGGACGGGTACTTATAAAAATATAATTCCTTCAATGAAAAAATTTGGTTAATAAAGTAATTACTGCATGATTAATGAATACAAAAATTGTCCATTTATGGTTATTCTTTATTCCAAACCTTATTTCTGCAGAAGATGTAGTCATTTTTAAATTAAAACTTTTTTCTATGGCTAATCACTGCATCCAAGTATTTTTTTCATATAAGTTTTTTATAACAATTATGTTAAATCCTAACCCAAATTTTTATATCTCTAAGTGCAGCACATGATCAATAATGTAATATAATTTGTGAGAATATCACAAGAAATAAACAATAAAAAATACTACTACATTAAAAATTAGAAATGCATTCATTCGCTCTTTTCCCATTCTCATAAGAGAATTTGTGTAAAATTTGCCCCCCCCCCCTCCAGTTTTTGTCAAATGTCCACCCTTGGTGACCCCTTCAATCCGAAAAACAGGTTTTTTTTTCGAAATGATTGGCAGATTGGATTGTCCTTTAGTCAAGTTCGTTAGCCAGTCATTTTGGATAAAAATTTAAAAATTGAGCACATTTTATCCTCATGACTTTTCTTCATAAAACTAATATTTTATCATTCAACTATTTCAATTATGCCTGCTCTAATCTTCAAAAATTATTGAAATGTCTCGCAAGAGGCATAAATGCAAATTTATCCTTAAGAACATAATAAAGGGGGATTTAATCATAAATTATACTAAATTTATAGTCATTCTCTGTCGTGAAAGAGTGTAGATCATAAGTGTTTTATTCTAGCTGTTAATTGAATAAAATATGGTCTTACGGTTTACGTCAAGAAATTAAGTCTCGCAGTAAAAAATTAGTACAGAAATGTGTTTTTTGTATCAAATGTCTATATTGTATTTTCTGCGGCAAAATGCACAATCCTGTGAAAGTGTTTCCACAATTAACTCTCCTGTTGTGCGGGTGGGCGATAGAAAATCCTCATTTCACATTTTTTAATGACAATATGTACGTGATTCTTTCATAATAAAAATCAACCTAATGTATATTTAAACTCTTTTTTTTAGTCTTTTCGTAGATTAACAAAAAAATTTAGAAATATTTTTTGTTTTTTAATTTTTAAGATTTAGGTACGAACAAACTGACATCTTTTTGAATACTTTTGAATAGTTTGAAACCATTTCAAAATTTTAAAGAATAGCTGAAAATTCATGATTTATTTTAAGGATTAAATCTTGCGTTGTTGTTGGTCAAAGTAAATATCCTTGAGAGGATAGAATATAGTAAAACGTATTGGAGATTTAAAACAATGTATTCAGAAAGCAATGTTTTTTTAGCTTGTTCAACTACACGATTTCACATTTAATTCAAAATTAAATTCGCAATTCATCATTTTGCATATATTATGAATATAATTTCTTCTTTTAATGGAAATATAAAATATTTCTGGGGTTTCACGCATGATACTGCCGCTGCAACAATTTTCGGAACAGCTTAAATCCAGACTGCTTCAATCCAAGTTCCAGTGCAGCAAAATTTCTCGAATAAACAGTCATGTTCAACTAATTAAATTAGGTAAGTAAACCACTAAATCTAAATATAAAATTGGTAATTTAATTATTAAAAATATTGATACCCTTTTCACAGCATAGTACTATTTTCGATCATTGTTATTGTCAAGTTATCTCTCGTCCATTCTATACAAAAGCCATCTGTCCAGTAATAACTGAAAAGTTATTTGTTCTATGCTTTGGCCACGTATTTGTTTAGCAGAGGAAATTATTATTTATTCATTTCAATGGAAAATTAAAAAAAAAATCAATTGATTCCAACAACTTAAGCGCGGTTATTTTTCATGTTTACAAAAATCGATTTAAAAAAATCGATGCTCAGAAATACATACTCTGACTTTCTTTATATTTTATATTTTATACTTCCAAAGGCTCTTTTAGAAAAAAGATAATTCCTAGGTGATTTACAAACAATATTTTGAACTAATTTTTTTGTGAGTAAAAATTTTTTTTCTTTTTTATTTTATTTTTTACCATGAAATTCAATATTTTTTGTTTAAGTCACAAGGATATTGGTTTTAAATATGTATACCCAGCGAAAAAAATATTCTCGTTTGGCATCTAAAAAGTAAAAAAGTGAAAATATGTTAATATTAATGCAGCTAAAAAAACGTACAAAAAATTTATGTCACTGTAAAATTAAAAAAAAAACGGAATTTCAAAATTGTCGATAACTGATAATTTCCGAAAAATAAAATTTCATACCGATTTTAACATTAACTAGTAACAATAGCATATATAAGAAAATTTTTAAATATAAATAATTAAAAAGTTATTAATTCATAAATAATAAAATAAATAATATGCCCATTAAATAAAAGTATTTTTTTATTTGACATTTTCCTAATTTTTAGGATTAATAAAATTACCTTGAGTTGACAATTTTATTTTTAGAATTTTCCAGTTTGTTCATCTCATTAGCTGTCATGAGTATCATTATTCAGCAATTTTTTACTTCATGAATCTGAGATAAACTAGTAAACTAGTTTAAAAAAATTAAAGAGAACTTTTCATATATTAATAAAAGGGTTTAAGTAACTTATTTATAAGTTGTTTTAGTGGACAGTGATTAAAAAAATTACTTTTTTCATCCTTTTAACACAATATAAATGTTTCTTAAATAACTTGTTTGAGTGAAAAATTATTTTGTATCAATATAGTGAAGCATAGAATCGTTTAAACGCCCCTGAATTAATGATAATAGAGCAAATATGTGAATTAAATTAAAAGATTTAAAAAATGATTTTTGTTATTTGAAAAAATTAAATTAAATATTAGTATTTTATGCTAAGTGATTTTTTTTACAAATATAACGGTTCAGGAAAAAATTAAATAAGAAAAAAAAATTTCACAGAATTTATATGTTTAATCGCATAAGGTCGTCCTAATAATTTTGGTACAAATTTTCTTGCATTTTGTAAAATTTGAATTGAAATTCCATTACATACTATAAAATAAGTAAAAAAACAGGTTTTACTATTAAATACTAATTTGAACCTAGAAGAAGCTAGCTATTCGAATAAATTCAAAAATAAACATTACATTTACTAAGGATTCTGTCCTACAAAAAAACAGTTTTCGCTAATTAAATTGAAACCAAACTAGGCAATGACTTTAAATAGTAATTTTCTCAAATAAAATATTTTGCAAATTAATATTTTTCATTCTAATAAATAAGTAGCAAACGTTTTTGAAAAATCGATGGTATCAAGTATTTTAAAGATCTTGTTTGTATGAGTCTGGAATAGAATCTACTAGATCGTGAAGAAATGTTTTTATTACTTGTGTCGCGATCAAATTTTTTTTAAGGCACAGTGTCTGAGTATTTGCAATACTTTCCTTTATTTGTTCTTTTTAATACTCGAATAGCGTTTACGAAACTTTTCTCAAACTTTTCTGAGAGTGATGTTTATTTTCTTTCTATAATTTCTTTTTTTAAAAAAAGAACTATGATTTATTGAAAACAAATTCCTATTTATACTTACTTGTTGTAGAATAAGGTTGGCTATATATAATGATCGCAAATTATCCCTTTTCCCCTAAAAGTATTGCTGATCGTTACAATAGTTTCTCAGGTGACGTTTAACAAGCATTATGCAAAATTTATCACCAGGCTTTTATCATATAAAAACAGATAAGAATTACAAGTGCGTCATTGGATTATTCCCATTAGGCGAATTTTTACCATTCGTGGCTCCTACAGCGAATTAAAATAATATTGAGAAGGGAAGACTTAAATTTCTCATAAATCGCAACAATGCCAACGTTAATGTACTAGCACTGAAGAAGTATTGTTTGATTAGTGGGTTCCATGAGAAGGCAAAGCAAAAAAAATTCGTGCTATCGAGATATCTGAAGTTCAATCATTCCAGTTAGGAATATAAACTAGTACTTCTGAATTTGATGTGTTTCATTTTACGACCTAAAAAAAGCAGTTGCTGAATGCCGAGATCTTCAATTTGAGCCGTACCCAATAAAAATGGACTGAAAGAAAAGCTTCGAGTATAGTGGTCTGCAAAAAAACTCCCTCACTTTTCTTTTTTTTCAAACTTCTATAAACGAACAAAACCATGATAAGGAAACGAGAGAATATATATTTCATTGAATACTCTAAGGCCGATAAATATTCATACCAGATAGAGAATCCTGTATCAAAAGTATTGTACCATCCAAGAGTGGTAAATTACAAACAGACGGACGGACATCCGGCTGTTTTTGTAAATAAGTTTCTCGAGAATCAGAATTAAAAAATTGAATACATATCATGTACCTTTTTTTTACATAATTTTCATGGCTTAAATTATTTAGTATTTCAACATCTTCAGCAAGAAATATTACCATACTAGAAGTACTGAAAGCACTTTATTTTTTTTAATCTTTTATACTGTATGTGCATTCTTTTTCGTTCACGGAATTGCGCAGGATTTTATTTTTTTAAATATCAGAATTATTTACATAATTATTTTTTATATTATATTGTAAAGATATTGAGTAAGAGCACAAATTCTTGGCTCCTTAGTCCTACTATTGGCATGCCAAAAACCGAAGTGAATTTATTTTACTCTGAATTCATACTTCATTGCACTGCATAATTAACAGATGCTTTGTATGTAAAAATGATAGTAGAATTAGATTATTTGAGATGAAACATGCTAAAAAAATGTATTATCTACGAAATCAGAGCATGGTGTCAAGAATGGGGGGATGCCAAGATTTGGTGCTCTTACCCTATTAGAAAAAATCACTACAAAAAAAGTCTTAAAAAAAGGTTTCCTTAACTTTTAAAACCCACATGCTACCCCTGAATGCTTACGCAGATAAAATTTAAAACTTTAAAATGTTCTCAAGCTATAATTATTTAATTATTGTAGTAAAAAATGTAGTGTTGGAAATATTTGGTAGATTCTCAGTTTTAAAAGAATATCTTCAGCTTCGATTTAATTAAATTTAAATTGAACACGTTTTACTCAGGTTAATCGCTTTAATTATTTAAAAAATCATTGAAATAATTAAAGGATTAACCGCAAAATGAAAGTACCACTCATAAATTGAGACAAATTATAAAATTCACGTCCCATATAAAAAAGTGAAATAATTAGGACAGGTTTTTCAGAAATAAGTACTTTGATTTAATTTATATTAATTTCGCGGAAAATGAACGCTAATATTTTAAAGGAAATGAATTTCAGATTTGAAAAGACCGTTTTTTGAAAAATGTAATTGTTCGGTTGAGGATTCGTTGTTGTGGGATGGGGATTCAGCGCATTGGTTAAGGGTTCAAAATTGTTTTGTTCAGCTTGTTTCTTCTCCTTTTGTCTTTCTCCTTGTTGATTTTTTATAGAATATGATAAATACTTATATTTTAAAGAGACTGAATGTATTCCTGTTTAGAACGGATAGCCTCTCGCTTCAGAAAATGAAGCAAAATAAAAACTGGGTAACGAATTAAAAAACGGAACTCTTTAGTGTTTGTTTGAAACTATCTGTATGAGAAAAAAGTAGAAACCTTAACTCGTGCAAAATAAAATATTGATTATCCATTTACTCGTTCTATTTTGCGCGATTTTACGAACAATTTAATTTATTTCAAAAAGAAAGGATTAGCCGCGAAACACAAATTCCCCCCAAGTAAAATGAGACAAATTTTAAGATTTTTGTTCAATATCAAGCAAAGTGAAAAAATTAGGACAGCTTTTTCAGAGATAAGTACATTAAATTAATTACTATTGATTTGAAAGAAAAATTAGATAATGAACGCTTATAATGCAAAGAGTATAAATTTTAGATTTAAACCACTATTTTCTTGAAAGATTTAATTTTTTGGCTCAGGATTCATAGTTATGGGTAGAGGATTTAGTAACTTGGGTAAGAGTTCAACTGTTTTGTTAAAACTTTTATTGTTTTCTTGAAAATTGAACTATTTCTTTTTTTTTAAGAATGGTGGGGGCGTTCCTTTTTAGGCCAATTCTAATTTCTAATTCTAGCAGATGATTATTAGTAGTAAATGTATTTATTTTAAGAGATTATGTTTCATTCGTAGCGTGATGAAAATAATAACAGAAAAATGATGGAAAGTCCCATCTGCATTTATGCCAGAAATATCATGAGAGAAGTTTTAGTATATACAAAAATTTGCTTTATATTTGTCGTCCTAAAAAAAGTAAGATGAATCTTCCACCATTAACATCAATTTTCTATCAAACACGACTTTTCAACGAAAAACGTGAATTTTAAAATAACACTAATAAGTTCACCAAGACAAATCAATTAGTTATTTTTTTAGTTCGAAAAACTAATTGTGAACAAAGGAAAAGAAATTTCAATCAGCTTATTCGAACAAAAAAAAACAATTTTTTAAAACATAATAGTTAAATCATTAACCTGCAAAGATGAATTTTCAGCCAGATAAAAAATTAATTTTTAAATAAACAACAAGAATTTCTAAAAAAAATGGTTAAATTTACCAATAAATATGTTAACTTTCGACTAAACAACTTAATTTTCTACTAAGGGGCTGTCCATTACTTACGTCAGGCAATTTTAGGCAATTTTTGATCCCCTCTTGCCCCTCAATAAGACAATGTAAGATCTTCATAATCGTGCCCTTCAACTTACGTAAGATTTTCACCATAAATTCAGAAAAAAAGTACGACTAATTTTTTTAAAGCCTATTTATTCAAAAAATAGTCCGAAACAGTGTTAGTTGTATAAACAACTAAATATTACAACTAGCTTTGTGAAATAACATTTTATATTATTCTAAATAAATAATCCAACTATCATGAATATTACTCTAAATAAATAATTCAACTATTATCAGCAAACAAAATGCCTTTTACTATTTGTTTATTCATCATTAGCGTCGTATCGATTAGTTGACCGTGATTGGAGAGCATTCTTTGCCCGGCTCAAATTGAAAATACGACTTCTTGGTTACTGATCTTGCGTAAGATCCTCTTTAAATTTATTTTATGTTACCGTAAGATATCATAAGATTTTTGTGACCCCCTTCCCCCCTAAGTTGCCTTGCGTAAGTAATGGACAGCCCCTGAAGGTAAAATTCAATTTTATATTTAAGCAAAGCAAGATTTTAATTTGCACTAAAAAACGGCAAACTTTCATTCAGAAAAGATCAATTTTAAATCAAAAATGGAATACTGACATTTTGAGATAACAAAATTTATTCTAAGCCGACAGGATCGACTCTTCAGACAAAAAGTTCAAGTTTCAACCAATGAGATGAATTTTAAATCAAAATGATAAATAGTCATAAATAATCCACAAAATATTTAGAGTTTTAACCAAATACTTGATTTTCTAACCAAATAGTGGAAGTTTCAACAAAAAATAGAATAATTTAATATGTATGTAAAGAGATGAATCGTCAACCAAGAAAATGAATTTTAATTAAATTAGTTCAACTTTCAACCAAGTAGTTGAATTTTTGTCCAAGAAGGATTCATTCCAAGCTAAAAATTTCGGGTAGACCTTCCAAAGCAAAAAAAGTAATTTTTAAATGAAAATTCTATAATTAAACGAACTTCTCTTAAGTAAAGTTATATTATAATTGCATAAGCTCATCCTCTGAATAGATCAACTTGTACTACTCCTATTTCGCCGCTTATACTATTAAAATATTAGAACTTGGCTTTCAGTCAAGTTCGTTTAATTATACGATTGTATTATACGCTTCCTCCTAAAGATCCACGTGTAGTTTGAATGCTAATTACGGCAATACAGAATTTACAGTAAACACACTATGATTAATGAATTTCGTTATGAGAAAATTTTATTAAATCATCAATCATAAATGAGAATTCATGAGAATAAGAACATCAATCTCCAAGAAACCGAGGTTGTGTGGTCTTGTTTAATTAAATGTCCAATCAATATACTCTTTAATCCGTTGATTATACCTCACTGAAAAAAGATCCTTTTACTAAGTTGCGTACAGAGAATACTAAGTCGGAATAAACTCTGATAATTTTTTTGTTTACATTAGTCAATAAAACAATAGTATGAGTGATCTATCTGGCCTGAAGCATTCACACTAACCAATTTCTGAACTAATTCAAAGATTGTTTATAGGAGAAAAATCCGCAACGTAATTGCTTTTAGATTCAGTATGCATTTAATTTAGTAAATCAAATTTTTCTAAACGGTTATAAATTTCTTGAATAGTTTTCAATAGAATAAAGAGGAAACGACCTCTTAAAGGGGAGGCCGCCAAAGTGATTAATCTGGAACATGTTATTTGATAATATAAAATACAAATTTTTTTAGACAAAACGAGCATGAGAATATTTCTAACAAATTACATAGCCCCAGACAAAAATTTTCTGCAACCTGAGCTGAACCACCATAATTACATTTTTGGGGTCGCTGAAACCGAATCCGGGGTCAGTATGACCCAATCAGGTCAGGACCAAGGCCAATTAAAGGTCGGACTGAAGAAAATCATGAAATCATATAAAACCTCTAATTTTAGACGTTTTGGGGGTAGCTGTATCTGTACCCAGGGTTATTTTGATGCCATCATATCCGGAGCAAGGTCAAGTGAATATCAAAATGAGAAAACCCATTGAATCGGCGTGAAGCAATATTATAAGATGTTTTTGGGGGCTTTAAATCTGAATCTGGAGTCATTTTTGCTCTATCAGTTCGGGATGAAGGTCATCTCGAGGACAAAATATAGAAAACCATGCAATCGAACTTATGGGGTCGAGCTAACCCCGGATTCGATTTCAGCAACTCTAAAAACGTCTAAGACTAGAGTTGTTTTCACATACCATGGTGTTGTCAATTTTGACCTTGGGATGACCTTCATTCCTGAAATCAGACTTAACGACCTCAAAAACGCTTGAGAGTAGAGGTTTTCCCCAAATCATTGGGTTTCTCAGATATGATGATTTTATTCATGCTGACCTTAACTTGTCGTTTATCCTGGCCTGACGAGGTCAACCTGA
This sequence comes from Druon quercuslanigerum, assembly GCA_010014905.2. NCBI lineage: Eukaryota > Metazoa > Arthropoda > Insecta > Hymenoptera > Cynipidae > Druon > Druon quercuslanigerum. The sequence continues at coordinate 17,517 of JAAAKG020151227.1, forward strand.
CCTCGCATTCTGATTAAGCGACCCCAAAAATGTCTGAAAGTAGACGTTTTCTTGAATCCAATTGTGTTCTCCTATTGAGGCCAAACTGACCTTAGATTCGGATTCAGCGACCTCATAAATTAAATCTTTTTCTGCAAATTATTATGATTTCTTCAATAGAAAGTATAGATGATATGACTAAACCAGGTCTGATAATGCAGTTAATTCATTTTAGAAAATAAGAGAACAGGAAATATTCTTTAATTTATAAGCGAATTAAAAGTTTGCGTGCTAACTTTTGATCTGAATAAAAATAAAAATGATTACATAGATTTGATGAAACCCTCTAAACATTTCTTTAAGACTCTTCCTCTACTATTCATTTTTCTCTTATTATTCATACCCTTTCTTTTCTTTATTATTTTAATAGTAAAATTTCATACCTCCTGCACTTTTTTTTAGTTCCTTTTTCCTTTAACACAGTTCTCTATACACCTTCCTATTCTCTACATAATTCAACCTATCTGCTTTCCCTCTTTTTCTGTTGTCATACCAAAACTTAAAAAATTTCCTGGCTTTCTTTCCTTTCGATTACTCCTATTCCTCTAGTAACTCAAGCTTCTTAAATTGCAATATTCTTTTTATTTCAATATATTATTTCCTCACTTCTTTTACATACCCTGAACTCTATTAATTTTTCTCGACTTGCTCCCTTTACCTGTGAAATTCTGCTTGTTGAGCCACACCCCTGTCAGTTTTAGTGATCCTACTTGATTCTAGCCTTTTTCTTCATTTTTCATACATTTGCTTACCCATCCACGTTGAAAATTACGTAACATATTATTATTGTAGCTAAATTGCTTGAATAAATCTTATTTTTTAATGAAAGGTGAGGTTTGATCATATTTTTCAACAAATACTGATATTTCCGTTGTGTGATAAGCAATTGGATTTACTTTAAATTATACGAGATATAATAATAATTATCTGAATTATTTTTTCTATTTAATGATAGGAGAAACAGAAATATGAAATACGAATAATTTTAAAAGACAAATAAGATAGCGACTATTATAATGTGTACTGGAAGATTTTGAAGAATATTCATTATTTTTCGTTTTTATGGAAATTCTTGATCAGTAGGCTTCCTTTATTTCGCGAAAATGAGAACCCGAATTGGTATTATGTGTTTCATCTTATTGATTTTACCTAATCATATTGGTAATTATAATAATATTTATAATTTAATTTGCATTTTACTAGGATTATATTTATCACCAATTCGAAATCTTTTAATTTAAAATAAAAATTATTCTTCCAATGGACATTGCTCTCTACTCAATATATAAATTTGTATAATTTTACCAATTACTATTAAAATTCAACTGATTCAATTATCAAAAAGTGAGTCACTGAAGATTAGTACACAATTAGTCATTTTAGTAGTCATAATATTTACACTCTTTTCATCAACTACAGCTATTGTCGATATTTGTTATTATCAAGTTATTTTTCATCTATCGCGAGCCAAACGGAAAGTCCATGTTCAGGGCCAGGTAAATTGAAAGAAAATTATTTCAAACGTTACTGCTCACTGCAGTGGCCCTCATTAGTAAGCTTGACTAAATTAAAGTATTGTAGTTATATAAAAATCATCTGATATTACTAAAAATATTACTGTTCAATCATTGTTAAAATAAACTTTAAAAAGTTGTTTAGTGCAAAGATAGAAAATTTTACACTGCGGTAAAAAAATATCATGAAATATTCATTAGAAATTGATGTAAAATCATTCTACAGCAAGCATAAAAAATTATTATCAAAGACACGGAAATTGAAGAATTCTTTAAGTATTCTTTCAAATTTGCTTAGCCCTAACTATTTGATAAAAAATTTATTATGGTAAAAATACAAAATTATTTACAAAAGATTACTGTTTAATAAATCTTTAAAAATTAAAAACTTTTATTTAATTAGCGACGTAATTTTGATAAAAACATCTTATAAACACTTTTAATTGTAAATTTCGTCCTACCAAGAAATTATGTAATTTTAACAGATTTAATGAAATTCGATTCTTTAGTTGGCTTCCTTCGTTAAATAAAGATAAACATTTATTAAAACTTGATTTCCTATTTGTATTGATTTTTTTCAGAATCGACTTGGCCACATAAAGAGCCCGCAATTCATCCTCTCCCCCTTAAGATTAACGTTGATCATTACGAAAGTTTCTCAAGTCCAATTCTAAATATAAGCTACCATTTACCAGCAGGCTTTTACGAGGTAAAAACAGAAGAGAATAACAAGTACGTCATAGGATTATATCGTCTTGGACAATTGTTTCCATTCTTGGCTCCTAGAGCGGAACATGATTATAACTATGGAAGAGTTAAATTACTTATAAATGGCAATAATGCTGACGTAATTGTATCAATATCGAATGAGGATCCTCTGAATAATAGGTTCCATAAAATATCCGAGCCAAAACACATTCGTGCTGCCGAGATACCTGCACTTGAATAAAACCAGTTAAGAGTATAAATTGGCAGTACTGGTGCTAAGGTGGCCAATTTATTGAATGGCAAAATCAGTTTCCACGTTCCAAGAGATTCAATTTCAGTCAAACCCAAAAAAATAGGAATCAAAGAAAAGCTTCTAGCATAGTGGTTAAAAAAAAAACTTCCTCACTTTCCATATTTTGGAACGACTCATAACCGATTATATTTTTTATTATATTTGTATTATACATTCTAGTTAATAGAAAAAATTCCGGAAATTAAAATTTTTATAAAATGTTATTTCATTTTTTGAAATCCACGTGACACTTCTTAATACTTGAGGAGATAGGCTCAATAAATATATGACCTTGAGAACAATTTTAAATTCCTCTCTGGCATAAGTTTCTCATTATCATATATGAGATCTATATATGGTTTATCGATATACTCTTAAAAGATAATATTAGCTAAATTTTTTAATTTAAATTATAAGACTTGTGTCTAATTAATAGAGATTTACATCTTTTCAGCGTTTTATGTATTTTATTATCAGAAAAATGTAGTATTTAAAATAAGTGGTCAATTCTCAGTCTTGAAAAAACATTTCCACCCCTACATAAATAACAATTTACAATTACAATTTATCATTCGGGGCATATTTATAATTCATTTATAAAAAAGAATCTCAAAGAAATATCTAGCTATCAATAATCTAGTTTTAACTTGATTTAAACTGAATATAACTGGATTTAACATTTCATTTAGTTCAATGATCTTAAATAATCAAATACTCTTTGAAATACTTGGAGCGTTTTGCAAATTATACTCTGAAAAATTGATGTTATGAACTGATTCATAACCGCCTCTACGCACAAATTTAAAGATTATAATACGTAGAGTCACGAAAATTTTCAATAGATTATATTCCCGGATAATGTGTTAAGGAAATACAATTTTTATTTGCAAGTGGTATGTAAAATTTTTTCGCTGAACTAACTTAACAAATAGACGCTCAGCAGTCATAGACTCAATAATCAATTATTAATATAATTCTGCAAACTAACTATATTTTAAATCTCCTACACCTAAAAGTATTGGAACCTGCATGTCATATCTGTATCATTCTTACATCTTTATCATACCTTACCATGTACCAGATAGGCAGATACCAGATTGCCCTAAGAAACTAAAACAAACATAAGGGAAACGTTAATCATCGATGATCAGCCTGATAATTGTAGGACATCCGATACGAAACAAATCGCAAATCTATTCTACATTTGGAAAGACCCCACACAAATAAACAGAAAGTTAGTTATCTTCTAAGCATAGCAGTATTCACAATCTCAATATGCTGATTAGATTTGAACTACGTACCCCCTTTGTACTTAGGAAGGGATATAGTGCATTAGGACGCCTGTGTCATTCTCTACATATGGACATGTTGAAAATCCCTAATTCTAATTGGACATTTAGAATCTTCCTACTCCTTTACATGCTCGATAGTCAAAGCTTATTTGAACCTTGACCTATCCCTAATTTAATATCACTCGCCCTTATTCGAACCTAAAGGAGAGCAACGAACATGAATATTGCTAATTATGAAGGAGACATCAGTTTAGGGACTCACCAATAGCAGAATAAGTTGTTATTAATTTGAGTTAAAAAATCATTTTCAGTTAACGACCAGCCTACGTTTAGAAATCATCATTGGTTAATGACCAGATGACGAGCTGGTCATAAGAACCAAAAATTAAACATAAAAGAACCATCGAAACTCATAACTCCTGATCAAAAAGTCGACACGCCAATAGTCTACCAACAGATGTCTCCAGTATTTATTAAACTTAGCCTAGTTTTTACAACTAATTTCACACTAAAATAATATAGTCTAATATCGACAACAGTAGATTAATTCACACTTTTATAAATAAAATGAACATAGACCCTGGTTTTTTAAATTTCTATAAAAAATATTGTATTATCTTCTGAAGGCCTTTTTTCTAACACTACTTCTTTTATTAAAGTAAACAAACTTGAGATGGTTATCTTCATATTTTCTTATTTCAATATACATTTCAGTTTAAGAAGAGAACGGGGTGATAGTAAAACACAAGTGTCTAATAGAGCTTTTTAGACAGAAGTTTTTATCACTGATTAATTATTTAAATATATAGAATTAACTACTAAAAATAAATTTCTATATAAAGTATGAAGATACGAGTCAACAATACTGTGAGTTATTAATTATCTTCAGGCTTTGGAGGACGCCAACTTTTAGGAAAGATAAATCTTTCCCGTGTAAAATTTGACTATTCGGTACTTGTGATCCTCAATCTAACCCTATTGTATGCTAAATCAAAATCAATTTTTGTTACAGTTGCTCCGCGTGACAAGTGCATCGTCGTGCGCAATTTTCTTGCATGAAAGTCGGTCTAAGTTCTTGACCATCCTGTGTACTCACCAGATCTCTCGCCATGTGACTACGTTTTGTTCCCCAAACTCAAAATGTAGTTAAAAGGATTGAGATTTGACACGATTTCTGAGATAAAGAAGGCTTTGACCGAGGCAATAAAGACCATCATAAAGGAGGAGTATGAGCGTTGGTTTCAAAAGCTGTACGATCCTTCTAAAGACTGTATTTCGTTGAAAGGGATGTATTTCGATTAATTATCAATAAATTATTGTGAGTATTAAACTACAATGTAAAACCGTGTTGCAGGTCTAAGGGACTCGACGTTACTATACTACTCGATGGATGTAGACGGTGTGATTACGAGAAAAGAAAGCGTGTGTCAGCTGTCAGGCATGATCGCATCAACTCGGATTGGATGTTTTCTTCTTTCTACGTCTTCAACGTAATAAATATCATGTAAGAATATTAAAACTCGTGTTTTAGTTTAATTTTTTATTCCATTCAAGAGTCTTCATCATACTGTTATTATCATTTTTTTCTGGATTGGCTCGTTAGTAATTTATCTTCTTCGAAATTCCTGCGCTTAATAGATTTTGGAATTCCACTTTCAAAATGCGTTAGATTGCACATTATATGGAAGAATTTGAACTTTTCAATTTCCGATTAAAACTTTTGATAATGATTATAAATGTTTCATGGTGAATTATTCTAATTTTGCGTGACAAATTGTTTTTTTTAAATTATGTTTCACTAATTAACTTATCCAAATATGTTTTGATGAACGTTGAAAATCTGGTCATCTTAACTATGCAACTTTGTCGCAAGAATCAACGCATAGTCGCTGCGACAGGTTTTTTCTCATTCCAATGTTTACTTTTCGTAGATGCCGCGACAGGTAAGCCATTTTTCAATAGAACTATAAAAAGCAGTTAAGGACATTTTTAAATATGCGCAACCACGTTCCGAGAACTAGAAATTTTTCTCAGTGTAGTATAGATTTCTCCAAAGTTAAAAGTTAAGAGTAGAATCAATTGGGTCCTTACTAAGACTAGAAACTGTCATTTGAAAATTTTTATTAAAGCATTTTAAACTCTGGTAGAGGCTTCTTCTGAAAGAGTACTTATAATTTAAGTAAATTAACTTTAAATCGTTTTTATATTCTTAAATAATTATGACTATACAGTACCTTTTTTAAAATATCTAAAAAAGTACTTCAGAATTTGCCTAAAGCCTTTTTTTAAACACTTATTTTATTGAAGTAAATGAAATTTAGATAGACCAAATGTTCCTATTTTTTGATTGAATATCATTTTCAACTAAACAGAGAAATGTGTAAATAACAAAACACAAGTTTCAAACGCAGTTTTTAGCACAGATTAATTATTTAAATTTCGAACTAGTTCTTGATAGGAAGTGTTTATACAAAGTATAAATAAGCAAATATACAACTGAATGAAACTCATTTTGACGACCGTACAACTAAAAGTAACAATTGATCTTGCGGTTAAATTCACTTCTGATGTTCAATTTGACCCTGTTGAATGCTAAACCGAAGTCAATTTTTTTCATCGTAGCCCAATTATTACACCACTCATGTTTAGCTTTTTTATGATGAGGATTTGGGTTTGAGAAAAACATGTTGTAACTTGTGCTTAACATTTTAGGGAACTGCTGAAGGGGCATCTTGATTTTCTTCGATTCATAGATGACGACGTAACCACATTGATAACGAAATTGAAAATAAATTTCAAAGCGAAACTCAGCTTTCAAGCCAATGTTTTTTTTTATGAATTTTAGATTAGAAATACTGGTATCACCATTAAAATAGGTAAGCTTTATGAATCTAAGACTGCTTAAATTCTATCGTGAATTAGAAAACGATTGTTGAGATGTGACGATTGTGGTACAATTAATCAAACAGTAGTCAAATTTACACTAAAAAAGTTTTGTAGAAATTTAAAAAAGCGTTTAAATGCGAGTTTAAAGGTCAAGAGCAGTATTTCGTTTTCAACATAATTGTCAAATATTAAACAGCTCGTCTGATTTAAAAATGATTCAGTGGAATTTTTTGGATTTAATGACTATAGTCCCACGCAATATATATTGTACTCATGCTAAATATTTCAGAAACAAAGGTTTATTATTAGTTATACTAATAAAATGTTAATAGACAATTAATTATATGTTTATTAAACATATATAACATCTTTTTGTTATCTATTTAAAAAATTGATCTTTTACCATTTATAACGACAATACTTACTATGATGATCGTAAACTCATACTTTAAACTATTAAATGAAACCATGATAAGAGGGCCGTAAGGCGGAGGACAATATTCTAAAAATTTCTCGTATTAAAAATGTCCTTGAACGTCAAATGTATACAATTAATCAACACTCTTCTGGTGCATAAGAATCAATTACAATTTACAAAAAATAATATCTATAATATTACACCCCAGTGTCTTCTAATCTAATTTTGCTTATAAATAAATAAATAAATATATGTATATATTTCTATAGCCATTAAGGTAATTACATTTTTTTTTAAATTTAAATTTTGCACTTCATTAATTTTTTTACTATTTCTATATAATTATAGCCTCTGAACTTTCAATTAGTTAAAGGAGTTATTTCGAATATAGATACTGTATTATTCTTTTGATAAATTTAGTCTGTGCTCCATTATTAAAATCTGTGATATAATCTCATCAATTAAATTGTATGTTCATTTTTCTTGGACTGAAGGTTTAAGGAAATATTTATTTCTATAAAAAAATTCAGGTCAAGCATAAATAATAAAAAATTAGCTGTAGCCAGAAAATCTTTTTTTCATTTTTCCTAAATGCAATAGGTACCTAATGTCTTGATATTATAAACTAACCAAGATTAACCTAAATATATTTTTTAACTTATTATTTAAACTGTTAGTAGAAGTAAAACCAAAATTTTTTTGATAAATAATGTTGAAACATTTTTTCCTAATTTAGGTGCGTACTAGCGATTATTTTTAGTACGTCCACATAGTTTTAGAAAACTCTAAAGTTATGAACATTAAAATATTCTAAAGGAGGCTGGAATACGCTAAAGATTTAAAATAATGTATTCAGGAAGCGTTATTTTTAAACTTTTTTAAATATACGATTTCATATTGAATGCGAAATTAAATTTGCAATTCATCGTTTTAAATTTTTTATTACCATAACTTCTTCTTTTGATCGAAAGATAAAAGGTTCTGATATTTGTTAACCGATTCCATTGAATATTAAGCAATTTTTTCTCTCTAGATTGTAATGGATAATGTTATTTATCTAAATTATTCTTTCGACGTCAGTGAAGGAAAAACAGAGATATGAAATACAAATACTTTAAAAATAGAAATCAGATTGTGACTAGCATAATATATACTGCAAAATATTGAAGCATATTCATTAGTGACACTCTTATTGGAATTCTTCATAATTGGGTTTACTTTATTCCAACAAAATGAGAAGAGTTACTGGTATTCTAAGTTTGACCTTAGTGGTTTTCCCTAAACCTATTGGTAAATATCATAATATCTATAATTTAAATTGCATTTCAATTGCATCAAAATTGTTTTCTACTTAACCTATAAAATATTAAAAATTCACCAATTACTATTGATATTTAACTAACTCAATGATATAAAAATGAGACATTTCATGTGAGTATAAAATCAGCAGTTCAATCAGCAAAATATGTATAATATTTTCACTAGGTAATACTATTTTAGATAATTAGTATTGTCAAGTCATTTTTGTTCTATGGTAGGTGTTTTAAGAGAATCAAGTTTAAAAAAAAATTAATTTTATTCTTTAAACATTAAAAAACATAAATAAACTATTGGAATCAATTGTAAACTCAAAATTTGGATTTACAGAAGTATTTTAACAATAACAAAACTATTTTCAGTTAATTAAATTGAAACTCAGGTAAGCAGTATATTTAGAGAACTATTGCAATTCGTGCTCCAATGACTCAATAAGTGTTCAAAATATGAGAATGGCAAGAACTCAAGAAGAAATTTTTCAGGATTATTTAGCTACAATAAATTGGAAAATGTACATAATGTTCTTGAGCTTTTATCAGAATGACTTCATTTTCTTTCTACAATTATTTTTTGTTTAATAGATAAAAGCTACGATTTATTAAAAATTATATTCTTACGCATGCTTAATTTTTGCAGAACTAGGTTGGCCACATGACCGGTTAGCAATTCATCCTCTTCCCCTTAAACTCAATGTTGATAGTTACGAAAGTTTCTCACATCGAGGTCTTAGTATTATGCAAGAGTTATCACCAGGCTTTCATGAAGTAAAAACAGATGAACATCACAAGTACGTGATTGGATTATACCAAGATGGAAAATTGTTTCCATTGGTGGCTTCTAGAGCAGATCTTTATCATAACTATGGGAGGGTAAAATTACTCATTAATGGCGACAATGCTAACGTGATTGTACCAATATTCAAGGAGGATCATTTGAATAGTCGGTTTTATGAAAGAACCGATCCAAAAAACATTCGTGCTGCCGAGATACCTGAACTCGAAGAATTCCATTAAAGAATATAAATGAGCAGTACTAAGAATAGCGTGGTCCATTTTCTACATTTTTTACATTTTTTTACATTTTATAGAAAAAGTTACTAAGGCATTTTATTTGTATATTCTTGTATCTGTATGTTCAATGTTTATTGTCTATGTTTTTGTCCAGGATATACGTAACTCTAAAAGAAATGTTTATACTCGTCCCAATGATTATGTTTTATATTATAATTTAAAGATACATTATAACAAAATATTTAGATTACAAAAAAATTGTGCACAAAATATTTGTTTAGTTTTCGAAATCCACGTGACACTTTTTGATGCTTGCGGGAAAATTCCTAAGAAACGTATAACCGCTATGAAAATTTATAATGTTAAACCGATTTCTGGCAAAAATTATTGGTTAAGCTTATCTGCCTAAGATAAAATTTAAATATATAATTTTTTGAGGTTTTAACCTATATACTCTTTAAACATAAAATTATTGTTAAAAAAAGCAAGTGTCCAAAAATAGAGAGCGATGACTTATTTTCATATATTTTATAAGCTGACAAATTCATTATTTGAAATATAAGGTCTATTATCAGTTTCAAATAAATATTGTCACACCCGGACTAATTGTATGCATAAGAGGTATGCACAATTTATTATTATGGAAGATTAAATCATTTATATATTTTTAAATCATGTCTCGAGACTTACTGTTTGAAAGGAGTTTTAATGCGACCTTTTTTATTAAGATTTTATTTTAAGGCTATAACTGAATAAAATCAACAAAATATCGGTAATATGCTAAATATTTCGAAAAATGTATGCAGGAAACGTTGATTTTGAATTGTTTAAGTACACGATTTTATTTTCAATTTGTAATTTATTATCCTGCATTTCTTCGCGTTTCCGATTTTCTTACTGATTCTGCTAATATTATTATTAATACTACGCACCTGAAGGTACCTACTATTATTAATCAGAAAGTAAAATTTTATTGTACTTATAACCTAATACTGATCTTTTCATCGCATGATGAGTCATTTTCTACCCTATAAATAGTAAATGAAATGTTATCAATCTTAATTACTTTTGCGACATTAGTGTGGAAGAAATAGAGATACGAAATACAAATATTTTAAAAAGTCGCATGAGATAGAGACTAGTATAATGTATGTATACTGCAGAATTTAAAAAAATATTCATTAGTTACACTCTTATGAAAATTTTGTCTAAGTGAGTTTTCCTTATTTCAAGAAATGAGACCATTGACTGGTATTCTGTACTTCATCCTAGTGTTTCTCCCTAAATGTATTGGTAAATATTATAATATCTACAATTTAAGTCGTTTAATAAATGTAGAGTATTAAGTTCCTTATATTTCCGACGCATAGTGCTCTTTATTATTTGTCGATTCGTAAAAATTAGCCAATTACTAGTGAAATTCGTCTATTTCGATCTGATAAAAGGGAGCTACTAAAATTTCGTAAAAAATTAGTAATATCAAAAGTTGAAATAGTTATACTTATTAGTGAAAAAGACGATTAAGTAGTGACAATTACTTTACTTTAAAATAATCCAGAAGAGAGAAACACTATGCACTGTTGCTGGATCACTTATCACTTCATTTCTCGAACCAATAACTAATAATTATTATCAATAATAATAATTATTATCATGTTAAATAATGTAGCGCGTTCAACTTTATCGGAAATAGGAAAACCTTCTTATTTATAAGCTCATTTTAGTTATTAACTAAGTCAACGCAGACAGACTTAAAAGAGTTTTAAAAATACTTTTTTCAGCGAATAAACTATTGATGATAATTGCTATTAAAAAATTATTTTCGGCTTATAAATATCTGATTCAGATTAAGAAACAAGATATAATTTTTGATAAGGATCACAATTACGCCATTATATTATTCCTACTAACAAAATTGTTTCCAAACATTGCTCATGGAGTGGATCTTAATAATGCCTAGATGCATGTATCTTCAATCGGAACCAACCCGAAATAATATCAGAGTAAAAGAAATTTTTCCAGCATAGTTGTATAGAATATCATATTTCCTCTTTTTTATTATTTTTGAATCACCAATAAAAAAACAATTAAAGGTATTCTGGCGAAAAAAATGTTTAATAAATAATCTAGAGCTAATTAGTTGTTGTCCATTTCAATTATATTTAGCATAAATAATTAAGGACCGAAGATTGGTAAACATAGACGAATGCACGTATATCAATCCGTCCTTATAAGGATTTAAAGAATCAGAGAATAAAAAATACTTATCGAGTATTTACATTTCTTTTATTTTCATAATATTAATTTTTTGAACTATTCATCAGTCAAGTATTGTTAGCGAGAAATATTATATGATTAACATCCTCAAAGCACTTTAGTTTCACAATATTGTTTTTGTACATCTATTATTTAATCGTTACTCGATCGCGCAGAAGAAATGTAAAAAAATCTTTAAAGGATCTAAATGATTATAGTTATTATTATATTTTTATGATATACATAGATACACTGCGAAAAGATTGCTTAAAAAAGTATAACTTTGGAAATATTTTTATAATGATTAACTAGTCCCTGGGAAAATTTAAATATAAAAATTGATAAGATGTTTATCTAAATACTCTTAAAATATAAATTTAAAAGAGTTTCCTAAGTAACAATATTGATATAAGTGCGTTAAAAATGGATATCTATGGCTTTTCAGTTTGGTATGTATTTTATAAAATGAAAAATGTATTGTTTAAAGTATTTTTTCAATTTTTAGATTTAAATATACTGTTCAAAAAAGGTGTCGTCCCAAAACTCTTACAATCTGTATGGAAATTCAAAGAAAATGTGTGCAAAATTTTGTGCCGATTGCTCAAAATCTATGAATTTGCATGAGTATTATACGTTTTAAAATATATGAGCACAAAAAATATACGAGAAAAATTTGGTGTCAAATGGTCAAACACTGTAAATTTGTATAAATATTACAAATTTTAAGCCACTTGACCTTATAAATTAACTTATTGAGGAGAACAACAAAAACGTGAAATGTTCTTATAGTATCGATAGTGTACGATTTTGTAAAATGAATAATAAGTTAAAAGTGTAGAAAAATTAATAATAATTGAAGCAACTACTGTATGAGGGTCTTTTCGTTTCTTCACTTCGGCTGATTAGACATCAAAAATAACAAACGAAAAAAGAGTGACAAAAAAAGTCAGTAAAATTTCTTGCCTTTACTTTAATCTTTCTCTGTACATTTTTACTTTTTAATTCCTTTATATTTTTTCTTCTATTCAAAATTTGTCTCTAATGAGTCAGAAAGGAATGAGTCTTATATTTAATTTTGAGTTATGATGCATATGTGTTCTGATTTTAGTAAATAAAATGTTTCATAAGAAAGGTGTTTTTATTTCGATCTTTAAAGATATTTTTTAATAGATCCACTCAGCTTAAGATTTGTTCCAATCTGCAGGTTTGCTTTCCATTGAAACTTCTTTTAGTTGAAACATAAATATTAACCTGAGCTTCTAGAAAAATATTTTGTTTAAATATTGCTTTAAGAATTTGTTTAAATAAGCGATTTTTAAGAACCTGTTTTTTTGTTGTTGGATTATTACTTTTCGTAATTGGAAAATATAATAACCTGAATTGCTTGGCTCAAAATCCATCACAAATTTCATAATATTTTAAAAACCTTTTTATGTTCTCTAAAAATTTACTTCGATGTGGACTAGAAATCGTGCTAGTTAGGTCGAAAAGTTGCTTTATATTGTTAGCGGCATTCGATTTTTTAAATAATATTATTTATTTAAATTATTTTTGCGTGTTCAGTTTAAGAGTAATAGAAATATGAAAACCAAATAATTCATAAACACAAATAGTGACTGGTATAATGGATTCTGAAACCAGAGCTAAAATTTTTTTAAAGAATATTCATTAGGTGAACTTTTAACGAAACCCTTCATTAGTAACTTTCCTTCATTTTACGAAAATGATAACATTAACTGGTACTATGTGGGTTATCTTATCACTAATTTTTCCTAATCCTATTAGAAAATATCATAATACCTATAATTTTAATTGCACTATTAACTTCAATATATTTATTTGTTATTTAAAATCGTGAAACTAGTGAATATTTATACTCTTTTAGCCTAACAATATCTCAAATTTCAGTCTTTTGATTTTATAACTAAACTTTTCGTTCTCCGAAATAGGATCCCTGAACTGATACCACTTACTATGATTTTTATATATTTTTGTGCTAATTGGTTTTAGTAGAAGCTTCTAATGTGTCCCCTAAGGGTTTACATTTTTCATTCACACTCTTCCTATTCCTTAACACACCTCCCACACCCTTTTTGGTGGTGGGAGGGGGACCTACAGCTTAAGGTGGGTTCCG
>JAAAKG020151238.1:0-31380 GCA_010014905.2 Druon quercuslanigerum
ATTGGCCAATACCTTTTACCGTCAGGTTTTTAATAAAGACATAAAGTATTTTATCGGGCTTCAAGTGCTTGCGTATTACAAGAATTCTTTATATAATGACTAGTTTTTTATGATCTGAAAAATATTACAGCACGAAGTTATTGTGAAAATGAACATTTTCACGTGATTACGCAAAGAAAACTAAAGATTTTTTACCCAAAAAGTGACAAAATTTCCATTTTTTATAAAAATTGTTCGTATGATTTGCAATCTGCAGCTATTCTTAACTGATTGCTTTGTGTCAAGATACCATGCTTCAGATGAAACGAAGTTATAATGCAGAAAACAAAAATGTTTTTTTTCAAACTGCGAAATGAGTTTATTAGTTCATAACAATTAATCATAACATCTTTTTGTAGTAATGAATTGTGCTCTTGACAATCACTCTCTTGGGGCAGATAATTAATTTTTAGATTACATTTTTTATAAATTCTCTATAAATATATAGTGGACGCAACCATGCACTATCTCTTGTTGATAAGCACCACCAGGCCATCCATGTTCATCGTCTCATCAGCAAGAAATGTTCTGTCTAATGTTAATTCTTGCGAATCCTCTGATCTTTCATAACTTTTCCTCCTCTTAAAAATCAAACTTTTCTTTTACAATCCTTATTGACACAGGAAAACTCCTATGAAAGTACTAGACTATGAAAGTATTAGATTAATTATTGTCGTTGTCCGAAAAATTCTGTTTGTGTAGAATTTATATTAACGTAGTACAAAACAAAGCCGGCAAGAGGATAATGCTTTTGTTTCAAGATAACTTTTTCTCTGAATGATGGGTAAGTTACTATTTAAAAGGAATTAGTTAGCTTCAAGTTGTATTACGAAGACGGCAGCTTGTTATCTATATATTTCCCGATTCATAATGCAACTCTTTCTCATGTACTTTTTTTTACTTTTGTATTTTAGAAATATATACATTCTGACCATTAACCGCAAATAGAAATTTTCTACTATTTTTAATCAAAATTTGTCCCGAACAAATCTTGGTTAATATATTCTTTAATTTAATATTTGGTATACCCACTTTTTATGGAAACTTGTAAGTTACTCATTACTGAACTAATATTACTTGCTGAGGCCAACAGAAAAGGTCTTAGACAGCTTCCGGTTATGTATTATGAACAACCTGTAATTGTAACTGTTTTCAATATTGAAGATCAAATAGAAGAAATATCCGGATGTAAATAAACTGAAGAAGTTGCATTACGACCTGCTTGATCCCATACTAAAGTAAGGAATATCCAGTAGGCCCCCGCCGCCAAATACAAATAAATGTTGATACAGTAGTGATAAGTCAGGATGCTCGTCAGCTATACCAATAATAGATTTTTTTAAGGTAAAACTAATGTAAAATAAATAATAACCACTTATTCGTAACCACGGTAGTAAATGATCAATGTTTCAACATTTCCTATTACTGATGCAAATAAAGAATAGTACGGTTTTAAATTAAAAAATTATTGACTTTTGTTATTGTTATTTTTTCGCTGAAAAGAAATCTTTTCGCAGTATAGATTATTTTTCCTCAACTAAAAAGAAAAAAATTTTGCAACGCTTAAATAACAACCGCATCCCTTACACTTATTTTAGTGGACAACTAAGAAAATACGGCTTTGCAAAGTTCAAGGTTTTTCAACCATAATCATTCTTTTAAAATTGTGCGTTAAACTTAAAGCCAAATCTATTAAATCTATCCTCAAAAGTTTATAAATTGAAGAATTCGAGAATACATTACATTTCTTAAATCTGTACCAATTATGAGAAATTTGTGCAAAGCTAAAAATACGAGATTCATCACTTGCGTTAACTTCTTATCAGAATTATTCTGCAAAAGAAAAATTAATTGACTTCACTCTTTAAATAATATGCTTTAATTCGCTTCAAAGATTTTATAAGATAATGATGCACCTGTTACGTTATAATACAAACGTAATCAAATCGTGCTAGGCAAAATTTAATAAACACATAAAATTGTAGACAATCACTATTCTTGGAAGAAAGGTAAAGGGCATGCGATGTACAATTTTTGCAGGCTATGTTTAAAACTTTTATCGGATGCAGATATTTTTTTCTGTCTCCATCTAAGTGATAGAATAGGAAAAAGTAGGTTCCCTAAATAAGGGTTCTTTTAAAGTCTCAGTTACTTTCATTGAACATCCCTGAAAAAGCAACTAAACGTCAATTCTCAAAAGGTAATTAAAAAAGTCTACTTTTCACAGTTCTAAGTAATCGAAATTTTCCCATTTGAAATCTCATGATACTCTAAAAGACACCAGTTATCTTCATTGTTGTATAATCAAGATGGTAACTTGGTTTCGTTGTCGTTCCGGATTTATAATGTGCCCTTTTCTCAGTTACCTCTTTTGTTTCGTTTGTATTTTCTAAATATTTACATTCTGATTATGAACCTTACATCAAAATGTTCCACTTTTTTGAATAAAAAATTAATCCCCATTGCATTGTGTCGCATTTGTTCTACAATCGTTTTATTTAAACCCTTACGTACTCGTGAGTGACCTTATATTACTAAAAAGACGGAGTTCGTAGAAAATTTTGCATTTCAGCATAAAAGAAAATTTTTTCTATGTTGCACTATAAATTTCGATGCCTCTGAAAATTTACAATTTTTCTTGACCCAACAACTTTTTATTTACTGAGAAGGATGAATTTAGAACAATGAATGAAATACGTGAATTTTTTGTTAAAAACTTATTTTTTTAGTACAACAAAGTAACTTATTGAGGAAATAGTCACATTTCAATTAAATAGACGTGTACTTGCGCAATACAAATTTTTACCATTTTTCTAAAAATTGGCCATTTTTTAAGTAAAGCAACCTTAAACTATCTTGAAAAGGACTCCTTAATGTTATATTTTTAACAGTTATATATAGAATATTTTTCAAAGCAAGTGTTCAGTTACGAAAAAGTTACCAAATTTTTGCATTCGTTTATAAAAATTCTTTATATAAGATATAATTTATTGTGGTGTGAGCAATTTAGCAGCAAGAATTATGAAAAAGTAATAGTTAATTTCTTGTGTGACGTCTTTGGGTAACCAGACATATACATTTTTAATTAATTTAGATGAACTTATTACGAAATTTTGTCTCTTCAAAATGGCTTATCAAATGCAAATACAATTTCTCGATAAAAAGTTTGAGAAAAATTAATTCGAAGCTTACGTAATCCATTAAATAATCATCTTTTGTACGAATAAAGCAAGACAATACATATTATTCACGCTGTGAACTAAATCTTTTACTTTAATTGGAAAATATGAAAATCGTTTACACTCTGATTTTATTCCTAGCGGTTCATTTGATTGGTAAGCATGATAATATAACATATGGTATTAAAATATTTGTAAGTTTTTTGCCAATCTTTTGGGGCATTTTTAGCCTAAAATAGATGACTTCCCACTAAACTATCTTTTTTAATTCCGTAAAGAAAAAATGCTACGTCGTTCATAACACACTCGCATCTTTCAGAGTTATTTTAACTGAAAACTGAAAAAATGGGTTTGAAAAGTTCAAGGTTTTTCAAACATGAAAATATGGTAAAATCATACAAGCAAGATTTCTAATTAATCATGTAAACTTATTTTAGTAGAATGGAAATTTGTGCTAAGCTAGAAATAGGAGCTTTATCTCGTAAGTTAACTTCTTGTCATAATTATCCTCTAAAAATAGAAATATTTTAGTAGTATATATATTGCTCTTCTTTCAAAGATGTCGAATTTAATTGACTTAATTATTAAATTCGTTTGGAGGATTTTTTTCATTGGCATTTTGCTCTTATTTAGGCACTTAATTATAAAACTTTCATTATCGAAAAAAGTTTCAATAGGCAAAAGTCTTTGGATCTTCTTTAAGAGCATTACATCATTACATCATTACAAAAGTGTCTATAAAAATATACATTTTTGATAAAATTCAATTTTTACATTCATATATATAAATTGATTATATAATTTAAATCGTTACCTGAAACAAATAGTTCGATGACATTGAAACAGGAGACTACTCGTCTAAAAATTGTATTCATTCTAACTAAAGTCACAACATGCGCCAAAATCTTTGAATTTGAAAAAAACAAATCAATTTAATAAACACTGATAAACATCATGAATGTGCATTCTTTTTGTTTGTAGATGAACGCACACATTATTGCACTTTTTAATGAAGATGGATTCTATAATCTCTCTTTTATGTTGATAATTTCATTTGCTAAAATTCTGATGTTTTTGAAATCAAAATCGAAATCTTGGTCAAAGGACCAAGCATGGTGAGATAGGCCCGTGTTGTTATATAAAGAAGATGTTTCCATATCCATATAACGTTTAAAGAAAAGTTAAACATTGAAGTCTTCACTCTAGGATTTTTGAAATCGTAACCAGAGTCTTTTACCAAAATTTTTCCCCAAAACTTCGCCACAAAATGGATTTATGATATCCTAACATAAGCATATGATCTTCAAAATAACCTAAAAATATAATTTCTTTTGCAGAATTAAGTATCCAATCTAATGTTCAGTGGCCGGATACTCCCCGCCCGGTTCGACGGCGAATTCCTTCTTCTCGTCCCATACCTCAGACTCCTTCTCAGCCTGAGTCTTCTCTACGCAGCAGGTCTAGGTCTCCTCCTGCCAGGACTTCTGCTTATCGCATACTTGGATATGGACCTGGTCAACTTGGACTTATTCGGTTGATTCCGGTCACTAATCCGATTTGGCGATTCGAATTTCGCAAATACACTTTTCACCCCAATTTACCACTTGTCCGAACAGTAAGGAGACATGTATTTACTTCTCTTCCCATTCCAGAACAAGTCGTATTATCAACATCTACGGGAGACATTTTTGCAATGTTGGGGCCTAATGATACTCTCACTGGAATGTATAGTCTTCGTTACGGAAGGCATCGGGCAAAAATAAACATAGGGAACGGCGTGATTACAAACATGACTGTACACGAAATGAGAGATTGTCCTGTAGGCTCTCACCGCCGAATAATTTCGGATTTTGATATAGTACTTGCGAACCAAGATTCACTAAATGGTAAATAAAGATTTTCTACAGCTACACCAATAATTAAATTTTCAAAAGTTTA
The DNA here is from genome assembly GCA_010014905.2 of Druon quercuslanigerum. Classification (NCBI taxonomy): domain Eukaryota; kingdom Metazoa; phylum Arthropoda; class Insecta; order Hymenoptera; family Cynipidae; genus Druon; species Druon quercuslanigerum. The sequence goes on from JAAAKG020151238.1 coordinate 5,157, forward strand.
AAACTTGAGTCTACTGCAAAAGTTATATACATCACATCATAATAAATCATTATAGTTTTCTAAAAACTAATTACCAGTGTTCAATTTTTTTACACAAAAGAAAATTTTTTATATTACATCTGATAAGGTGAACCAGCTAGTTTTCAAAACGCTATCGATACAATTTTAATTAATAAATGAATTCCTAGTCTCAAAAAAGTCGTTTTTTATAATATCCGTCAATAACTTTTGAGCTAATAAAAAAAATATTTACCTAGGTACTATTTTGAAAAGTTATATGAAGTTATGTTTTACTTGTTAAACAATATTCGTAAATACGAAACCCTGTTTGCAGTGTATATTGAATATTTTATATGCTTATTTTTTTTTTATGTTGAATTTAATGATTATTGTTACTGTTATTGTCTCCACTTAGGATTGTAACTCCTTTTTAGTTACTTTTTTAGTTGCTTTTGTATTTTACAAATCATATATGGGCAATAAGAAACATTTATTATTTATCAATTTGTAACAAATAATAGAATGCGCGCAAGAAAATGCACAAATGCACAAATGCACATTTTAAATATTTTTTAAAGAAATGGGCTCCTTGTTTTTCAAATTTTAATAGTGACAGAAAGCATACATTTTATCCAAAAATTTATAAAACAAATCACCGTTTATGTAAAAATAGTCCAAATTTGAATTAGTTATAAAAAACTATTTATTAAACAACAAATTTTTAGTGACTAGGAAAATATTGTAGAAACAATTAATTGTTAAGACATATCGACTTAATTTAACAAAAAACCTGAAGCCTATTCATGAAAAAATGTGACAATATGCATTCCTTTTTAATGGTTGTTTAAATGTTTGGTGAATAGCAGCTATTCTTAACAAATTTCAAGCATGTCCAAAAAAGGTACTTTTATTTGACTGTCTGATACTCCTAGGTAATCGGATACAACAAATTTGTTATTAATTAACATAAACTTCTTACATAATTAAAAGAGATAATCTTAAAAATATAAAATGTAAGATTTCGTTATCCATGAAATATTAAATTCTTGTAATAATAAAGCAAGTTAATATAAATCATTCATACTATTAATTAAAGTTGTTCCTTCAATTTAAACATATGAACATCGCTTATGCTGTGGTTTTCTATTTTCAGCTTAATTTTTTTGGTAAGCATGGTAATATAATGTATAGCTTGAAAAGTATTTTACGCTTTTTTCCATAAACAGTTTGTGAATATTTCAAAAATTGGTGAATATTTTTGCGAATTGACTGGCAATGAATTGTAAAGCCAAAATTTTGGGACAAGATGTTATTTTTTCTTTGAAAATAAATCATTCCGTAGTAAAAATAATTTTTTTTATTACAAGTAAAAAATTCTGCAACGCTCAACCAACAACCGCATCACTTGCAGTTATTTATTACACAATAGACACCTCAAATCTGGACTAAGAACACGAATAAATGATTCATAAGTGCAAAGTCATTACAAAAAAATGTTTTCATGGAATGGTAATTTGTGCAAAGGTGAAAAGGTGAAATTCACCTCTTGCGTTATATTCTTATCGTAATTATTCTTCGAAAAAAAAATTGGGTAACTTTATTCTTAGAATATTTGGAAAATATTTTAAAAATATATATATATCTGCAACTAAGAGAATCCAAAGTATGAGTTTCAATAGAGACTTTCTTCACAGAAATCATTTTGTGATTCAAAATCACAAAATCCTTCAAAAATTTGGCAAACTAATGATGCACGTTTACGTTATATTATAGACGTAATTAAGACGCGATAGTGCAATTGAATAAAAACTTAAAATTATAGACAATCGCCATCTATGGGCTATCATGGGAATAAGTAAATACCTCCAAGAAGAGTTCTATCGAAGTCTCATTTCGCAAGGATGTCGATTTTACTTAAGGAGTGGGTGTCAAGATTAGACACATTTTAATACAAACCATACCTTAAGCATCTCTAAAAATGCGCCTAAACCTTAATTCACAAAAAGGTAATAACAAATCCTTCTTTTTCCAACTTTTTTGAAACTGTTTATTCCGGCCCAAGTGAAAATTTATGATTGAAATTGTACAAGCAGTCAAACAAGAAAGCATTCGGCTTGAAAAAAATTTTCATCGAGAGGAAAAACAAGGTGCCTAGATGTGCAAAGGTTCTTAAGAATTAAAAGTGAAATATGGTTCTTAAACAAACCGGTTCATCTAAAACCTGTTGTCAGGATTTTTGTTTAGGCTGCCTGGTCTTAACCTTCTTCACTCTAGCACGTCCAGGTTTTCTCCTGTCAGGACTTCAGTTTATCGCATACTTGGACATGGACCTAGGCAAGTTGGGCTGACTCTGTTGATTCTGTACGTAAATCCGAATCGGCGATTCGAATTTCGAAAATACACTTTTCATCCCAATTTACCACTTGTAAAGCCAGTAAGAAAAATTGTGTTAACGTCCCTTCCAATTGTAGAACAAATTTTATTTTCTATATCTACAGGAAACATTTTTAGAATATATAAAAATAAAGGCATTTTTACTAGAATGGATTTTAAGCGTAGAGGAAGGCCTCGGGCAAAACTAAACATAGGAAGTCGCGTGCTTACAAGCATTACCCTAGACGAAAAGAGTGAATATCCAGTAGGCCCTCACCACCTTATATTTGGGCATTTTGATATAGCAATGGATTGAAATAGATTTGCAACTAAATTCGCGATATTTATATGTGCTGGAGCTACAAATATTATTTAAATCGAATAGTTCATAATTTTATTAAACAGCAGAAATATTTTGAGTTAAACTAATTAATCCGACGTTTGTGCTAGAAAATATAATAGACGTATTTACCAGGGCATTCTTTTAGAAATTGGTGTGAGTTTATGATATGCTTTCTAAGCAGAAGTCGTAAATATGAATCGCTGTTCAATTAAAGTATGTATTGGGTATTTCGTATTTTAGTTAACTTAGTTTTTATCATTATTATTAATTTATATGTATTATTGTAATTCCAATAAACTTTTAGTTAGTGCCGAATAAGTTACTCTGTAGAAGGCGCCAGTTATCTTCACCTTTGCATAAAGAAGACAGTAACTTCCTATCGTTATCGTCCCAGATTCATAATATAACTTTTTTTCTGTTACTTTTTTGGTTACTTTTGTATTTTAGAAATATATAAATTTCGATTATCAACCTTAAATCAATTTGTTCAACTTTTTCGAATCAAAAATTAATCTGATCAAAACTTTATTCATATCCATCAACAAACTGGTAAATTTTTCGCTAATAATTTTCGAGAATTTTAACTTTTTAACTGGATAAAAGCTTCTAATTTGTCCCCTAAGGGTTTACATTTTTCTTGCACTTTCTTCCCTATTCCTAAACACACTACCCACACACTTACCTAGTGGTGGGAGGGGGACCTACAGTTTAAGGTGGGTTCCGAACCACCAAGAGAAACATCCTAAAGTACTTAGAGAACGTTTTTATCTAGAGATACCGGTCCCACGTCTCTCCGGAGATGAACAACTTTCTTGCTAGGCTAGTGTTCACCGCATGGGCCACCTAGGCTCTTCCAGAGTGCGAGGCGGGAATCGAAACCGCAAACCGACAGAGTGGGTCGAAAGCCTACGCTTTAGCCCCCACGACCATCGCCCACGAACTTCTAATTCTTTCTGATAAACCTTGTATGTACGGAAGAATAAAACTCTTATCGTTTTTTGTATCGTTTCTTTACTTATTTATTATTATTATTTATTTATTGTTCTTTTTTTAATTATACTATTTATAAGGGTTAATAGATAATTGTTGATAATTAAAGTTTTTTTATTTGTTTAATATTGTCTTTTCTGAACTAAACACCACTAAATTTTATTCCTCTGTCTATTAAATTTTTTATTAGTCCTATTTTTTGTTTAAAAGGATGGTGTGCGTTGTAATTTAAATACTGGCCAGAAAAGGTTGGTTTTTTATGCCAGTTTAAAAGAATTAGTCCATCATCTTTTTTATCACTGACAAATCAAAGTAGTTTAGAGTGTTGTTTCCCTCAATTTCGTAAGTAAACTGGACCGATTCATCGATGCTGTTCAAAACGTTGAAAAATTCTTAAATCTTTTCAGTTGAAATTATAGCAAAAACATCATCTACATAACGTTTAAAAACAGTGGAGATAATGGAGATCCAATTGGGCAGCCTGATGTTTGTTTGTAAATGCATTTATCAAAAGAAAAAACTGTGTGTTGAGAACTGTTCTAACCGCGACAAGTATTTCGTTTTTCGAGATTTGTTTAGATTTTTATATAGATTTAATTTTTTTTTCTACACATTCCATTGTCAAACATGGACACCACATCCAGAGACCCTATGGAATGGGAAGAAGCAATTTTTACGTGTTTTATTTTTTTCTCTAAAATTCCAACTATCTTTTAAAAATGAATATGTATTACTTTGAACAGGTTTAAGAATTTTAGCTAAATATGACGATAATTTATATGTTGGAGAACCAATGGATGGCACTATTGATCTCCATTTTAAATTAGGTTTATGAAATTTTGGAAGAGCATAAGCTTTAGCTACAATCGAACCTCTAGATTTCAATCGCTAAAACATTTGATCGTTAATCTAAGATTTGTTGTGCCAAGTAGTAACAATCTCATTGCATTTTTTTTCTATTGTAGGAACCAAACATGTTTGAACTTTTTTATTTAAAGATCCATTACTCAACATTTTTTCAACATCTGTTATGTAATCTTTTCTATTAGCTGCTATAGTGATATTGCCTTTATCGGCTTTTAGAAAAATGAGGTCTTTGTTTTCTTTTTGATAATCTGCACCTTTTTGACAAAGTTATGATCAATAAATTTATTATTTTCATTATGGTTTACAATTCATTTTGTGATGTTTTTTCTTATTTCTTTTTTTTTAGATGTATCAAAAGTTTGTATGCAATTTTCAACAAAAGCAATAATGTTGTTAGTAGGTAGATCGTTTGAGTTAAATAGAATTCCAAATTTATTGCTTAAAGATAATTTTTAAGCAAGGTCTGCTGGAATATGTTTGTTAGAAAGGTTTTTAAACCATTTTTTTAACCTAATATTTCTGATGACTTCGTTTCCTTTAAAAAATTTGTTTCTTCTAAGTTTAAACTTTTTGATGCACGCTTCTCGTTTTTAACGTTTAGGTTTGTGTAATACAAAATTCTGTGATTTAAAAAAGTTGTAAATAGAATTTTCATGTATAGATCTTAGTAATTGATGATTCAGAAACAATGTGTAATTTGCTAAATGTTTGATATTCCTAATTAAATTTTTGATTTCACAATTTAAAATTTCTTTATGAAATAGAGCTTTACCCATATCTAGTTTATTAATCACATTAAAATATGAGTTATTCAAATCAAAATTGTTAGATGAATTTTCAATATGTGCAGGAACAATAGATTTTCTCCTGAATCTTACGCATAAGGTGTGTTGCTCTTTTAAGACGACTAGTTTTCTAGTAGACATTATTCTACGTTTCCTTTCCCCCGCATTTACTTAAGATTCCGGTCCCCTTTTTTCTAACATGTCTCCTCCGTTCACGCCCCCACTACCGCGCCTGTGGGTAGTATGGTGGGTAAGTAAACGGTCGAAACGTCGATTTATTTATTTCATGACTTGAATAAACATATATACATATATTGAACGTATGACCAAAATAATTTATTATTCTCTATAAAGGAGATATTTCTATATCAATATAACGGTCAAAGAAGGCTTTAAAATTTAAGCCTTCTGTCTGGAATTTTATAAATCATAAACTTCTGGAAGATTCACAACTAAGCTCAACCCAAAATGTATTAGAGAATGTTACATTTTTTCAAAAACATTTACATGTTTCCAAAAATTTACTTTTTTAATTTTTAATCTTATTTTTACGATTGTAAACAAATCTAACCATCTTATCTAAAAATGATTAATAATAAACTTATAGATCTTTTTGAGGTGAACTTTAATTGCTTATTTTTAATGTTGTTGTTTATGACTAAAAACAAAACCCATGCCTCTTATGAAAAAGTGACGAATGAAAAATTTGAAGATATTTCAGGGCTATAACGTTGATAATTTTTATTTAATGAATAAAGGTCATTAAAATAAATTTTTCGACTTTTCGAGTACTGTAAATAGCCGTATATAAAATTTTTAAATCCTAAAAAAATAGTTTTATATATTTTGATTATGTGCTCACATATTGATCTTTCATCCGTAAAAATGGTTTTTTCTGACTTAGAGTGTCTCAAAACGTGGAGATTCGAAGAAAATCGACACAGAGAATTTTTATATGAAACCAATACATTATCCTTAGGATGAGAATGTAAAAATCTGCAAAACATTTTTTAGTTAGTAATGCATAAAAAAATATCTGTATCTTATCCCACGATATTTATCTTTATTTTTGCTACAGGTGATCCAAATAATTTAGAGTGGAGTTTTAATAAAGGCAATGGACATATTAACCCAGGATATTTTTTTATATTTTATCATTGACCCCAGAAGAAATTTAGGAATGTCCAGAAAGCCCTCATCATGAAACAGAAATAACTTTTATCATAATAGTGGTAAATCAGGATTTTCTACAACTAAACCAATCATTACATGTTATAAAGTTAAAAAAAATCTAAACCTACAATTAAAGAAGACAGGAAGAAAAGCGATTATGATGAGCAAATGTTCCAGCTGGTAACAATTTTCTAAAAAGTAATTAACAGTGTCATACTTAGATTTTTATTCACAAGATTTCATATGATTTTTAAATTTATGGACCCTACAAATGAATACTAACTAATGCTATTATATAATAATGTATTAACAAAAATATGTGATCTTGATTCTTTAACGCTGATTATATTGATCATTTTTTTTGACACAAAAGAAATTTTTTTATATAGGATCTGTTTGGAGGGGGAGCGGCAGCAGCTGGTTTTTGAAACGTCATCGATACATTTAAAATTAATGAATAAATTACTAGTCTCAATGAAGTCGTTTTTCATAAGGTCCTTCCTTATCTTTGGTTATCTAAAGTAATGTTTCACTTGTTCAACAATATTCGCAAATATGAAACCCTATTTAAACTATATATATTAAAAATTTTATATGCTTTTTTATGATCCTTAAGTTTAATTTTTATTATTTCTGTTATCGTCTCTAATGCATATTGTAACTCTTTTTTAGTTCGTTTTTTAGTTGCTTTTGTATTTTAAACATCATAACTGTGTAATAAGAAATATTTCCTAAGATATAGACACAAATCTTTACATCTTTAACAAAATACACAAATTTTTAACTAGTAGATAAAATTTCTGATAGATCGGATAAATTTATAAGAAAAAATAGAATGCGCTCTCTTTTTGTTAATAAATTATTTTTTAGCAAAAAAACGAATTCTTTACCAAAAAGTTACATTTTTAGCTAAATCTATTTGCGCTTACAGGTAGTTAATAGTTTTTGCTGTTTCCAATTATTTAAACAATTTTTATAAGCACATGCACATTTTTCATATTTTTTAAAGAAAATCACTACATTGATTTCTTCGAAATGAACTAGCAATATCTTACAAAAGACTCCTTGATTTTCAAGTATTAATAGTGCCAGGAAGGATAAATTTAATCAAAAATTTTTTGAAACAAATGACCATTTATGTATAAATGGTCCAAATTTAAATTGTTTTGCAAAAACTCTTTATTAAATAAACAGTTTTCAGTAATTTGCAAAATATTTCAGCAAGAAGTATTGATTTAAAAGTTTCAAATTAATTAAACAAAAAAACTGTAGCCTATTCACGCAAAAATTTCAAGATGTGCATTTCTGTATAGTATAATGATTGTATAAATTATTGGTAAATGTCTGCTTTGGTTAACAAATTTCAAGCAGGTCCAAAAAAGCTACTTTTCCTTCACTTTCTGATACTCCTGGCTAACCAGATATATAAAATTTTTAATTGATTCAAATGACTGTCTTACATCATTGTTTCTCTTAAAACTGCTTATCAAATGCAAATAGAGTCTCTCAATAAAAGAGATAATCAGAGAACGATAACATGGAAGTTTACGCAATCCCTGAAATAATAGTTTTCTACTCTAATAAGGCAAAGTAATACACATTATACACACTGTTAAAAAAGAAGTTTTTTCTCTAATTGGAAAATATGAAAATCGCTTATACTCTGGTTTTATACACTATGGTTAATTTTATTGGTAAGCATGATAAAATAATGTATGGTTTTAAATTTTGTTAACCTTTTAGCTTTCACAAATTCGTTAAATATTTCAGCAATTTTTAATTAAACTTGATTCAAATTATTTCAGGAATCAAGTCTGTCTTTTATTTTATCTTTTAGTAGCTTAATCAAAAATTTTGATAATAAAAACTAAAATTATAAATATAATTAACAAACTTTGGTTAATGGATAATATATAATAGCTTTTTAAACATCATTTTACTTAAAGTGTTCATTTTTCTGACTGAAAAGGGGAAGGAAATATTCTGTTGAATCCTACATATTTAGCAGCCTGAAAAGATACCAATATACATATATAACCGCAATATTTATCTTTGTTGTAACGACCAATATTGTTAAAATAAATTTGTCGATATTGTAGTTTAACAGCAGACTCCTTTGCAGAAAATCCAATTAATTCGGTGAAAAATATAATTAATTACACATTTCGTGTCATTCGTAATGTAACTCTATCTCAGTTACCTTTTCAGTTACTTAACAATTAACATCAATTTTCAACACACAGGTAAATTTTCTGCTACATAGACTCATTTTTGAACAAACAATTGAAATATATAGTAAACATTACACACTATTTTTTTTATTCTCTGAAAACTATTTTTAGATACTTATACATGCAAATGTAAATGGAAATGCCCTCGTGAGTGCCCTTGTATTTGTAAAAAGAGGAGTTCGTAGAAAATTTCGCGTTTCAGAATCAAAGAAAAATTAAAATATTTCTATATTGCGCTATAAATCTCCACGTCTCTGAAAATTTATAATTTTTGTTCTTACAACAACTTTTTGTTTATATTTACCTGCAGTGTTCTGACTAACACTTCTAGAAGATTGACATCTAAGGCCCATTAAAAATATATTACAAAAGGTTTTATTAAAAAAAAAAACACACATTTTTCAACAAAGAAATAGAATTTCCGCTTACGTTTCTGCTCACGTAATCCATTAAATACTCATATTTTGTACTAATGAAGCAAAAGAATAGAAATTATTCACGCTGTTAACTAAATCCTTTACTTTAATTGAAAAATATGAAAATCGTTTATGCTCTGATTTTAATCCTGGCGGTTCATTTCATTGGTAAGCATGATAATATAACATATGGTATTAAAATATTTGTAAGTTTTTTGCCAATCTTTTGGGGAATGATATTATTTTTTAGCTTAAAAGAAATGATTTCTCAGTAAACGATCTTTTCCTAATTCTGTGCGCGCGAAAAATTAAAATAAACTCAACCCATGTATATGTCAGAGGTATAAACGTTAGTGTATAGTACGATTGTATACTAAGAAATATTTTAACCCGAGTCCTTTGCAAAATTTTTTCCATAAAACTTTGCCACAAAATGGATTTATGATACCCTAACATAAGAATATGATCATCAAAGTAACCTGAACCTTCATTTCATCTTGCAGAGTTAAATTCCCAATCTAAAGACCAGTGGGCGGATACTCCCCGCCCGGTTCGACGGCGAATTTCTTCTTTACGTCCCATATTGCAGACTGCTGCTCAGCCTGAGTCTTTTCTACGCAGCAGATCTAGGTCTCCTCCTGCCATGTCTCCACCTGCCGGGACTTCTGTGTATCGCATGCTTGGATATAGACCTGGACAACTTGGACTAATTCGGTTGATTCCGGTCGCTAATCCGATTAGGCGATTCGAATTTCGAAAATACACTTTTCACCCCAATTTACCACTTGTCCGGCCAGTAAAAAGACATGTATTTACGTCTCTTCCCATTCCGGAACAAGCTGTATTATCAACATCTACAGGAGACATTTTTGCAATATTGGAGCCTAATGATACTCTCACTGGAATATATAGTACTGGTAGCGGAAGGCATCGGGCAAAACTAAACATAGGGAGCGGCGTTATTACAAAAATGACTGTACACGAAATGAGGGAATGTCCTGTAGGCTCTCACCGCCGAATAATTTCGTATTTTGATGTAGTACTTGCAAACCAAGATTCACTGAGTGGTAAATAAGGATTTTCTGCAACTAAACCAATAATTAAATTTTAAAAAGTGTAAAACTTATATGCATACATTTTAAATTAATGAATAAATTACTAGTTTCGAAAAAGTCTTTCTTTATAAGTTCCTTCCTAAACGTTTGAGTTAATATAAATATTTACTTAGATACTATTTTAAAAAGTTATATGAAGCTATGTTTCACTTGTTAAACAAGATTCGTGAATAGGAAACCCTATTTAAAGCGTATATTGAATATTTCATATGTTTTTTTTTTTATTTTTATGTTAAATGTTAATGTTTATTGTTACTCTTATCGTCTCCGGTTTTTTTTTGTAGTTATATTTTACAAATCATATATGTGCAATAAGAAATATTTTTTAGGTAATATACGGAGTAGACAATCTTTTACTTTTGCTGATCAAAAATAAAGTTTTTACCAAACTGTATTCATATCTGTCAAGTAGCATTTTTCATGCACACTTTTTGTTGAAAATCGCAGATTACTCATGACTGACTCTTGTAGAAGATTCACAATTTCCTAGGACCAACACAAAAATTTTTAGGCAACGCTGCATTTTTAACAAAATACATGAATTTTTAACTAGTAGATAAAATTTCTGATAGATCGGATCAGTTTGTATCCAATACTAGAATGGGTGCAAGAAACAGTTACATTTTCAACGAAATGTATTTGAGCTTACAGCTAGTTAAGTTTCTTCTGTTTTTTGTATTATGCAAGCAATTTTTATGAACAAATGCACATTTTTAATATTTTTTACAGAAATGGGCTAAATTTTTTATAACAAATGAACTAGAAATATTTTGCAAAAGACTCCTTGTATTCCTAGTTCTAATAGTGGTAGAAAGCATACATTTAGTCCAAACATTTTCAAAACAAATGACCATTTTTGTAAAAATGTTCCAAATTTGAATTAGTTTGAAAAAACTATTTAGTTAACAACCAATTTTTAGTGCCTAGAGAAATATTGCAGCAAGATTGAATTGTTTAGACGTATAGACCTAATTAAACAAAAACCCTGAAACCTATTCATGAAAAACTGTGACGATGTGCATATCTTTATAATGGTTGCTTAAATTATTGGGAAATAGCAGCTATTCTTAAAAATTTCAAGCATGTCTAAAAAAGCTACGTTTCTTTGAATGTCTGATAGTCCTGGGCAACCGGTTATATAAAATGTTTTATTAATTCACATAAACTTCTTACATAATTTGTTCTCTTCAAAATTGGCTCATCAAATGCAAATACAATCTCTCTATAAAAGAGATAATTTTAAAAGTATAAAATGTAAGATTTCGTAATCCATGAAATAATAAATTCTTGCAATAATAAAGCAAGACAATATACATCATTTACACTAATAATTAAAGTTGTTCTTTGAATTAAAAAATATAAACATCGCTTATGCTGTGGTTTTTTATTTGGTGCTCAATTTTGTTCCTAAGCATGGTAATATAATGTATAGTTTTAAAAGTATTTTACGCTTTTTTCCATAAACAGTTTCATAAATATTTAAAAAATGTTTAACAATACTTAATTAGAATTATAAAGAGTCGTTTAATTTCAAATATTAGAACTGTAAAAAAGAATAATTGCTATAATTAACACTAAAATTTTAATTATGGTTAAAGAACTTTTTTTGTTGTATAAATTATAAATGTTTATAAAATGTAGTTTTAATTAAAATTTTATTTGTCGAACTAATAGTTGCATTTTCTGTCAACTGGTAAATATTTTGCGAATTGACTGGCAGTGAATTTGAAATCCAAGATTTTGGGAAAAGATGTTATTTTTTCTTTAAAAAGGAATGGTTCCGCACTAAAGGTTATGTTTTTATTATATGTAAAAAAAATTCTGCAACGCTCAAACAACAGCCTCATTACTCACAGTTATTTAAGTGGACAAATAAAAAAATATGGAGTCGCAGAGTTTAAGGGTTCTTAAACAAAATCACGAGTTTGAAATGTTACATTTGGAAAATCAATAAAACAATAGACACATTAAATCTGTACTAAGGACGCGAACAAATGTTTAATAACTGCTAAGTAATCACAAAACATTATATTCGTGGAATGCAAATTTGTGCAAATGTAAAAACGAAATTCACCTCTTCCGTTAAATTCTGGTCATAATTATTCTTCGAAAAAATAAGTGCTTAACTTAATTTTTTGAATAATTGGAAACTATTTTTAACAAAAAATATAATTGCAACTAAGAGAATCCAAAGTATGAGTTCTAATAGAGACTTTCTTTACAAAACTCATTTGGTGATTCAAAGCCCTTCAAAGATTTGGCAAGTTCATGATGCACCTTATACGTAATAATACAGGCCTAATTAGGAAGCGCCAGAAAAAATTGAATAAAAACTTAAAATTATAGACAATCGCCATCTATGGGATATCATGGATCAAAGCAGATACCTTTAAGAAGAGTTCTATTAAAGTCTCATTTCGAAAGGATGTCGAATTTACTTAAGGAGTGGGTGTCAAGATTAGACAAGATTTAATAATAACCATACCTTAAGAATTTCTAAAAAAGCGCCTAAACCTTAATTCACAAAAAGTTAATAACAAATCCTTTTTCCAATTTTTTTGTAACCGAACTTTTCCCGTAGGAAATGCCATTATTGCGGCTAGCAAGGTTCGATGCCCCTACGGTGCGGAGTCTGGGACTGTTTATTCAGTGTATTGCAAAAGAAAGAAGAAATTTCACCCGCAAAAAAGGTTCAAGTAAAAATTTATAACTAAAAGACAAGAAAGCGTTCGTCTTGAAAAAAATTTTCATCGAGTGGAAAAATAAGGTGCCTCTTTGTAGGATTTTTTTAGGCTGCCGAGCCAGTTTTCTCCTGCCAGGACTACAGTTTATCGCATACTTGGACATGCACGTGGGCAACTTGGGCTAACTCTGTTGATTCCGTACGTAAATCCGAATCGGCGATTTGAATTTCAAAGATACACTTTTCATTCCAATTTACCACTTGTAAGGCCAGTAAGAAAAAATGTGTTCACGTCCCTCCCAATTGTAAAACAAATTGTATTACCTATATCTACGGGAGACATTTTTGGAATGTTTGAAAATAATAGCGTTTTTACTAGAATTTATATTAAGCGTCGAGGACGGCCTCGGGAAAAACTAATCATAGGAAGTCGCGTGCTTACAAGCATTACCCTAGACGAAAAGAGGGAATCTCCAGTAGACCCTCACCACTCTATATTTGGGCATTTTGATATAGCAATTGATGGAAATAGATTTGCAGCTAAATCCGCGGTTTTCAAACTTGTTGGAGCTACAAATATTATTTAGACCGAGTAGTCGATAATTTTATTAAACAGCGGAATTAACTTGAGATAAATTAATTAATCCGATGTTTGTGGTAATCAATATAATAGTCATATTAACCCGGACGCTCTTTTAGAAATTTTTGTGAGTTTATGTTATCATTATTGTTGATTCATATGTATTATGCCAGTTATCTTAAGGAATATACACATAAGAAAATGTTTTTCTTCTGCTGATCCAAAATAAATTTTTTAGCAAATTGCGAGGATACCTAAAACGGGGAATATTGTAGCAAATTTTTCTACACAACATTTTTTAGGCAACTCTACATATTTTACAAAAATACATGAATTATAAACTAGTAAATAAAGGTTCTGATATATTGGATCAATTTGCAACAAAAAATAGAATTTGTGTGTTTTTTGTTAAAAGAAATTTTTTTTTTAAAGAAACGAATTATCTAACAAACAGTCACATTTTAAATGAAATATCTTTCAAAAGACTCATTTCATTTGAAAAATATTGCAGCAAGAAGTAATTGTTGAGACAATTCAACTTGATTTAACAGAAAAACTAAAGCGTATTCATGAACAAATGTTTGCAACACCTAGGCAACCAGATATATAAAAAATTTAAATAATTCACATAATGTTCTCACATAATTTTTTCTTTTAAAACTGCCTTATCAAATGCAAATACAACTTTTGATAAAAGAGATAATCAGTGAAAAATAAATTAGAAGGTTACGCAATCCATAAAGGAATAATTTTTTACATTTAAGAAAAAGGAATACACATTATACGCACTGTTAAAAATAGTTTTTTCTTTAACTGGAAAATATGAAAATAGCGTATACTCTGATTTTATACTTACTGGTCAATTTTATTGGTAAGCATGATAAAATAATGTATCGTTTATAATTATAAAAGCGTAAAAAGCATAATTTTACTAAAATTGTTAATTTTTCTGTTTGAAAAAGGGAAGGTAATGTTTTTTTGCATACTAAAAACTTTGCAGCATGAAAAATTACCATCAATTGCTAATTTTATTAATTGGTTACTGTTTTTTAGTACTAACTTGGGATCAATTTGTGTGAAGCTAACAATAAGAAACTCATCACGTGCGTTAACTTCTTATCATAGTTAAAGTCTGGAAAAGAAGGATTTGTTCGAGTTATGTTTTCAGTTAGTTCAGAAGAAGTGGTTTTAAATAAAACGCGTTTAAAGTTTTAAGAGATCCAAAATCACCGGGGCATATCTGAGAGGGGTCGCAGTAGAATTTAAATTTTGGCCATATGGAAATATTTTCTGCCCTCCATATTTTAGTATATTATTTTTAAGACTTTAAAACACTTATTAAGCATAAGAAAATTTCTAATTTTTTAAACATTCTTCAGTGGTTTAACCCCTTAAGCCATACTGGTGTGAAGAACCGGGAGTTGAAACATCGAAATTTCAATTTTCAGTGCTTGACCTTAAAGTATTGGCTTCAAACGAATTTATGATATCCTAAAATAAGAGTATATTCTTCTAAAAAAATTATTTCCTTATTTATTCTTGCAGAATTAAGTTCAGAATCTGGTACCAATTCTTCTGATACTTTCCGCCTGGTTTGTCAGCGACCTTCTTCTTCTCGCCCCATACCTCAGTCTGTTGTCCAGCCCAAGCCCTTACTACGCAACACGTCAAGCCGTTCTCATGAACATCCAGTGCGTAACAGGTCCAGGTCTCCTCCTGCCATGTCTCGTCCAGCCAGGACTTCTACTTATCGCATACCTGGATATGGACATGGACAACTTGGACTAATTCGGTTGATTCCGTGGGTGAATCGGCATCAGCGATTCGAATTTCGAAGATACACTTTTCACTCCGATTTACCACTCGTACGGCCAGTAAGAAATCGCGTATATTTGTCTCTTCCGATTCTAGAACAAATTGTATTATCAACATATACAGGCGACATTTTGGCAATATTCGAGACTGATGGTACTCTTACTGGAATGTATAGTAAGCGGAGAGGAAGGCGTCGTGCAAAAGTAAACATAGAAAGTGGCGTGGTTACAGACATGGCCCCAGACGTAATAAGGGAATGTCCAGTAGGCTCCCACCGCCGAATAATTTCGGATTTTAATATAGTAGTAGGGAACCAAGATACACTGAAGCTGAACCAATAATTCGATTTAAAAAATTTAAAACATTTACTTAGTAATCCGGCAAAAAAGATCTTTAACGAACCCTACGAGATATATATATATTATAGTTCCAAATAATGGTAAAATAAACAGCAAATATAGCTGTTGAACAGCAGGATTCTCTGCAGTTAATCAAATTAGTTTAGTGTAGAGTTAAAAATAAAAGTAGTAAACGTATTCACCTAGTAACTCTTTAAGAAAGTTGTATGAGATTATTATATAATTGCGAAACACAAGCGGTAAATATAAATCCCTAATCCATTTATATGAATATTGGACACTTCATACTTTCTGTTTTCATATTTTATTATTATCATAATCTTGGAACAAAAGGATCTTTGCAGGCGTTGATGAAATTTCCTCTTAAATTTGAAGTTTAGAGGATTTTTATTTTTCTAAGCAGGAATCCTTTTGCAGCAAAAAATGCGCTAATGCGACTAACTTGACCTTAGCTTGTAGCTAAATAAATCTATTTGTGTAAAAGAATATATCAATGCTGAACAAAACAAAACAGGCAGGAGGATGATGCTATTGTTTTAAATCAACGATTATTAATCCGAACAACACTTCATCAATATCCTATTTGAAGCATTTTCTATTCCCACTTTTTATTAAAACTTATAAGTAACTCATCACTGATCTAACACTTATTGCTAGGGCCAACAGAAAGCGTTTTGGACAGGGTCTATTTTTATTTGAAAATTAAAATATATTTAAAGTTAGAGTTATTTTAGGATAGTTGCCGTGTACAAATTATGCAAATCATGCTATTAAAAGAAAAATGTAAAAATGTGCATTTGTTTATAGAAATTGTTTAAATGGTATTTGGTTTCGTAACCTTTGAAAATTAGTACAACTTCGTTTTAAAAGAAATTTAGGTTTAAGTCACAATTAATGAGAGAAACAAAACACAGTTCGGCTTCAACAGAGCGAACATCCGAAGGGAAACAGCGTGTAAATTTCATACGCGTATGTATTGTGACTTTCAGAGAATACTTAACCAAAAGGATTTTTTATAAATATAAAGTTAATTGACACAGAATGATTGCAAGCTGATGTTTAAAAAATAAGTTCTGTAGAACTATTAGCTCCGTCACCTTCCCAGCCCGAGTCTTCCCCTCATGCCAGGTCCAGATCTCCTCTTGTCAGTTGTACCTTTGTCAGACCTGCTCCTTCTCCCAGGCCAACTGCAAATTAGATATTGCATTCAATTCAATTTAATTTAATTCAATTCGAAAATACTAACCGGAAATTACACTGAGGTAAATACAAGAACAAACCTACCCACAATCTTACCATTAATGTCTTACAAGTCCCAGGAAGAATGTAGCTTCGCGGATCCGGAGAACGTTAGAGCGCCGATCACAAGAAAATACTTCACACTCGAGGGAAACACTTAGCGTTTGGCGGAACTTCATGGTCACAATACTAGGCATATGTCGTAAATAGACTTAAATCAATTTACTATAATAAATGCCCCTTTCGACCATTAAGTTTACCGAAATAATTCAACTCATACCTTACAGTCCCCCTTCTTGAGTTTAGCACCTAATATGCGTAGATAATGAGTGAACAGAAATGTCAAGCTCATGACATTTCTGTTCAGATATAGTCTTCCAAAAAAAAAAGATTATTAATTCACCGCGAGACGGTCGGAACAAGAGTGATACGTTGAGATGCCTCTGGAAATACCTAAGGATCGGAATTCAAGGATCGAAGTTCTTGGCCAATGAGCGTCGTTCCGAGATCACATGGGCAAATATCGCAAGCTAAGTGAGTTCACAGACTCGTAGATTTTCGGGAGTTCGCCCCTTTCCGTGATACTTTTTCTCAATAAAGGTTTTAGGAACACGGATAGCCGTTTATAATTATATACACAAATCTTAGGTATATAACGGTACCGTTTTGACGTCACTCTGGTGAAAAAAATTCGTTGGAGAGAGAGACACTTGCCTCTCTAGTTACGGGGTTGGTGCCTTATTCCCGCATGCGACTCTGCTAAACGGTGGTCTCGGTCGTCCGCGTAGTTTTCAGTGACGGATGTTTTAAATATTTATCCATCACATTACATTCGTCGTCAAACCATGGCTTATTATTATTTATCTTATTGGGGTAATGCATTTAACTAATTGTATGTCCCTCGATGGTAAAGCTAATAATAAACAGCGTATAGCAAAATAGTCAAATAAGAAATATAACCGCTTTTATAACCGCTATTCCTTCCATTTTGATCGACAATCGCCGCAGTAGACACACCATTAATACTTAAGTAAATTTATGACAGTAAAATTTCTATAAAATTGAAGAAATGTCAAAAAGTAGAGTATTGCATCAGCTAATAGAAAAGGTCTCTTATTATGTGATAAAAAATAAAGGAATCATAATTTCTATTTACTGCCACCTTTGAAAATTGGTGGAATTCCGCTTGAAAAAAAATTATCTTAATGTGCTTCAATCTCGTTTTAAAAGAAATTTAAATTCAAGTGGCATCTCAATTTAACTACTGCTCCGATACTAAAATTGCATATCATTCCGATTAGCGACTTCAAAAACGAATTTTCGCCTCTGCTTATCCAAAATAAATTTTTACACATCTTCATTTTTTTAGCAAAAAAAAAACGAATTCTTCAACAAACAGTGAAATTTTCAGCTAAATGTCTTTGCGCTTACAGGTAGTTAATAGTTTATGCTGTTTCCAATTATGCAAACAATTTTGATGAGCAAATGCACATTTTTCATATTTTTTTAAGAACATGGCATTTCTGTATAATGGTTGTTTAAATGATTGGTAAATGTCTGCTTTTCTTAACGAATTTCAAGCATGTCTAAAAAAGCTACTTTTCCTTCACTGTCTGATACCCCTGGGTGACCAGATATATAAAATTTCTAATTAATTCACATAACTGTCTTACATCATTGTTTCTCTAAAAACTGCTTATCTAATACAAATAAAATCTTTCGATAAAAGAGATAATTAGAGAAAGATAAGACGGAAGGTTACGCAATCTATGAAATAAAATTTTCTGACTCTAATAAGTCAAAGGAATACGCATTGTACACTCTGTTAAAAAAAGTTTTTTCTTTAATTGGAAAATATGAAAATCGCTTATACTCTGCTTTTATACTCTGTGGTTAATTTTATTCATAAGCATGATACAATAATGTATAGTTAAAAAGCTTTTAGCTGCAACAAATTCATTAAATATATTAGCAATTTTTAATCAAACTTGATTCAAATTATTTTAAGTATCAACTCCAACTGTTTCTTATTTTATCTTTAAATAGGTTAATTAAAAATTTCGATGATGAATATTAAAATTATAAATATAATAAACAAACTTTGGTTGATGGATAAATTATAAAAGCTTATAAAACATACTTTTACCCAAGTGGTAATTTTCTTGACTGTAAAAGGAAAGGGAATATTTTGTTAAATGCTATATATTAAGTAGCATTATAAATAACCAATAATTGCTATTTTTGTAACTTGGTAACTATTTTTAAGAATTGACTGACGACGAATTTTATGGTAAATGTTGTTAAATGCCCATCTTTTAAAGGAAGAGTAATTCTGAAAAATTGTTTTCGTGTGATGAAAATTTGTTTGAAGCTAAAAATACGAGACTTACAGTTCAAAAGAAGCGATTTCGAGAAAAACGCGGGACATATCGTAGAGGCATCGCAGCAGAATTGAAATTTTTGTCAATAAAACATTTTTTACGCCCGCCACCTTTTGTTATATTATTTTTAGGACTCTAAAACACCTTTTAAGCATAAGAAAATTTCGATTTTTTTAACATTCTACAGTGGTTTAACCCCTTAAGCCATATTGGTGTGAAGACCGCGAGTTGAAACAACGGTATTTCAATTTCTAGTGCTTCAAATGAAGTATTGCCACAAAACAAATTCATGAAACTTAAAAATAAGAGTATGTTCTTCTGGAAAATTAGTCCCTTATTTCTTCTTGCAGAATTAAGGTCACAATCTGGTGGTAATTCTTCTGATATTTTACGCCTATTTCGTCAGCGACCTTCCCCTTCTTGTCCCATACCTCTGTCTGTTGCCCAGCCCGAGCTCTCACGACGCGGCACGTCTAGCCCTTCTGATGAACATCCAGTGTGTAACAGGTCCAGGTCTCCTCCTGCCATGCCTCCTTCTGCCAGGACCTCTGCTTATCGCATAATTGGATATGGACATAAACAATTTGGGACTAATTCGGTTGATTCCGTGGGTAAATCGGCATCAGCGATTCGTATTTCCAAGATAAATTTTTCAAACCGATTTAGCACTCGTACGGCCAGTAAAAAACACGTATTTATGTCTTTTTCAATTCTAGAACAAATTGTATTATCAACATTACTGGAATATATCATAAGCGTAGAGGAAGGCCTTGTGCAAAACTAAACATAGGAAGTGGCGTCGTTACAGACGACCCTAGACGAAATAAGGGAATGTCCAGTAGGTCCTCGTCGACCTGTATTTTCGCATTTTGATACCGTAGTTGTTAACCAAGATTCTCTAAAACTAAACCAATAATTCAATTTAACAAATGTAAAACATTTGCTTAGAAATGCACAGAAAAAGATTTGTGGGTAAAACCGTGATATCTATCATTGTCGTAGTGACAAATATTGTTAAAATAAATTCGTCGATATTGTTGTTTAGCGTATGATTCATAATGTAAGTCTATCTCAGTTATCTTTTCAGTTACTTAACAATTTACATCAATTTTCAACACACAAGTAAATTTTCTGCTACGTAGGCTCATTTTTAAACAAACAATTGATATATATAGTAAACATTATACATTATTTTTTCTAAAAAAGGTACTATTCCCCCACTGTGTGATTTTTTTCTCCCTGGATAAAAGTTCATTATAGTTTCTTCTTTCATTAAAAAATATGAAAATAGTTTATAATCTGTCTTTATACTTGGAGGTTAATTTTATTGGAAAGCATGATAATATATTATCCAGTTTTAAAAACTTTGTTAACTTTTCATAGGTTAACGTTTCATACTTTACACATTTTAACATGAAAGTTTCCAATAATTGCTTGTTTTTTAATTTGTTGACTATTTAAGATATTTTTATGAACTTTTAATATGTAAATTCGAGCTACTGTTTAAAAATACGGAAAGACTAAAGGAATTTTAGTAATGTTGTACAACCTAAATTTCTGATTTGGTATTCATGGATTTAGTTTTATACCAATAATACAGTGAAGAAAATTAATCTGTTTTCTTTTGACTTGCGCCAGCAGGAAGGTAATAGAGAAGTTCTGATTTCAGTACACCATAACCTCAAAATTTCACTTGATTTTGTTATGCTAAATTTAGAATTATAATTTTGTTGGTTTTTGAGATTTCTCTAAGTCTATTATCTATGTCTACAAGGGACACTTTTGTATTATTTGAAAATAATGGCATTTTTACTAGAATGTATATTAAGCGTAGATAAAGGCCTCGGACAAAACTAAACATAGGAAGTCGCGTGCTTACAAGCATGATCTTAAACGAAAAGAGGAAATGTCCAGTAGGCAGTCACCACCCTATATTTGGGCACTTTGATATAGCAATGGATTGAAATAGATTTGCAGCTAAATCCGCGATATTTATATTTGTTGCAGCTACAAATATTATTAAAATCGTACAGTCGATAATTTTGTTAAACATCAAAATTATCTTTGAGATAAACTAAATTATCCAAAGTTTGTGGTAATCAATATAATAGACGTATTCACCCGGGGACTCTTTTAGATATTTGTGTGAGTTTATGATATGCTTGCTAAGCAGAAGTCATAAATATGAATCGCTTTCCAATTAAAGTATGTATTGGGTATTTCGTATTTTAATTTATTTAGTTTTTATCATTATTATTAATTTATAGGTATTATTGTAATTCCAATAAACTTTTAGTCAGTGCTCAGTAAGTTGCTCTGTAGAAGGCGCCAATTATCACCACCTTCGCATTACGAAGACAGTAACATCCTATCGTTATCGTCCCAGATTCATAATGTAACTCTTTATCTGTTACGTTTTTATTCACTTTTGTATTTTAGAAATATGTAAGTTCCGAGCATCAATCTCAAATCAATGTGCTCCACTTTTTCGGATCAAAAATAATTCTGAACAAAACTTTATTCATACCCATCAACAAACAGGTAAATTTTTAGCTGACAAGCGGCATATTTGTACCGAAAATTCAAATATGTGTTCGTTTTGAGGCAGCTTGGAATTAAAAGCCTTTGATTGCACAGAGCGCCCTATTGCGGGGACTAGTCAAACCTGATGGGTCAATAAATTTTTTTTTAATCTAGCTTTTAGAAAGTAGCAATTGCTGATACAATTAATATTATTAAACCTTTTACAAACTTCCCATCTGAGCTGCTACTTTTGATAGAAAACTATCTCAATAATATTTACTTCTCTTTCAGTAACCAATTTTTCATCTCGGGACATGGACTAGATAAACTAAATAAGTTTTTTAATTTCATCAAACTATGAGACCCTGATATCCAGTTTACCATGGAAAATGAACAAAACACAAAATTGTCTTTCTTGGACGTAATAGTTTACAAGATGTCTGATAATACATAAGGACATGACGTTTACGAAACAGCCACCCATACCAACAGATACCTACAAGCCTCCTCTCACCACCAACCCTTCTCAAAAACAATCGGTCATCAACTCCTTTGAATACAGAGCTATCTTCATAACAGATACAGATTACTTGAAAAACGAATTACAAAACTCTCACAAAGCCTGCTACAGAACGATTACATAATCAAACAAATTGATTAAGTAATAAGAAAATATACACATAAAAAAACAAGTTAGCAATGAATTTTTAACTATTAAATAAAATTTCTGATAGATCAAATAAATTTTTAAGAAAAAATAGAAGGCGTGGTTTTTTGTTAATAATCTATTATTTTAGCAAAAAAAAGCGCATTCTTTAACAAATAGTTAAATTTTTAACGAAATGTATTTGAGCTTACAGGTGCTTAATATTTTTTGCTATTTCCAATTATGCAAACAATTTTTATGAACAAATGCACATTTTCATATGTTTTTAAGAAATAAGCCAAATTTTTTTTCTTAATAAAGTATAAATATCTTGCAAGAGACTCCTTGATTTTCAAGTTTTAATAGTGGCAGAAAGGATAAATATCATTAAAAATTTTTTAAAACAAATGACCATTTATACAAAAATCGCCCAAATTTGAATCGGCTTGCAAAAACTCTTTATTAAACAAAAAATTTTCAGTAATTTAAAAATTATGCAGTAAGAACTACTTGTTAAGACATTCCAACTTAGTTACACAAAAAACTGAAGCTTATTCATAAAAAATAGCAAGATGTGCATTCCTTTGTAATGGTTGTTCAAATGATTGGTAAATATCAGCTTTTGTTAAAAAATTTTGAGAATGTCCAAAAAAGCTACTTTTCCTTTACTCTCTGATACTTCTAGGTAACCAGATATATAAAAATTTTAATTAATTCACATGAACGTCTTAAACATTTGTTTCTCTTAAAACTGCTTATCAAATCCAAATAGAATCTCTCTATAAAATAGATAATCAGAGAAAGATAAAATGGAAGGTTACGCAATCTATGAAATAATAGTTTTTCACTCTAATAAGGCAAAGGAATACACATTATACGCACTGTATAAAATATTTTTTCTTTAATTGGAAAATATGAAAATCGCTTATATTCTGGTTTTATACTTGGTGGTTAATTTTATTGGTAAGTATGATAAAATAATGTATGTTTTCAAATTTTTATTAAATTTTTTTTTTACTAAACCTAATTTAAATTATTTTAAGGATCAACTCTGTTTCTTATTTTATCTTTTAATAGCTTAATTAAAATTTTCGATAATGAAAATTAAAAATTACTAATATTTGCTATTTTTGTCAATTGTTAACTATTTTTTAGAATTGACTGACGATGAATTCCATGGTAATTGTTGTTAAACGCTAGTCATTTAAAGGCTGACTAACTCCAAAAATGGTTTTCGTGTGATGTAAATTTGAGTGAGGCTGAAAATAAGAGCCTTACAGATTAAAATATGTGATTTCGAGAAAAACGCGTTTAAATCTTAATAGTTCAAAAATCACCAAGGCATATCTGAGAGGCATCGCAGCAGAATTAAAATGTTGGTCATTAAGACATATTTTCCGCCCTTTATCTTTTAGTATATTATTTTTAGGAAACATCGGTATTTTAATTTCTAGTGCTTTAACTTAAAGTATTGACACAACAAATTTTATGATCTCCTAAAATAAGAGTATGTTCTCCTTAAAAATTAGTCCCATATTTCTTCTTGCAGAATTTAGTTCACAATCTGGTAGCAATTATTCTGATACCCCTCGCCCGGTTCGCCAGCAACCTTCTTCTTCTCGTCCCTTACCACAGTCTGTTGCCCAGTCCGAGAAATCGCTACGCGGCACGTCTAGCTCTTCTCTTGAACATCCAGTGCGTAACAGGTCCAGGTCTCCTCCTGCCATGTCTCGTCCTGCCAGGACTTCTGCTTATCGCACACTTAGATATGGACATGAAAAACTTGGACTAATTCGATTGATTCCCTGGGTAAATCGGCATCAGCGATTCGAATTTCGAAGATACACGTTTTACTCCAATTTACCACTCGTACGGCCAGTAAGAAGCCGCGTATTTATTTCTCTTCCTACTCTGGAACAAATTGTATTATCAACATCTACAGGAGACATTTTGGCAATATTCGAGACTGATGGTACTCTTAGTGGAATTTATAGTAAGCGTACACGAAGGCCTCGTGTAAAACTAAACATAGGAAGTGGCGTAATTAGAGACATGGCCCCAGATGAAATAAGGGAATGTCCAGTAGGCCCTCATCGCCCTGTATTTTCGCATTTTGATACCGTAGTTGTTAACCAAGATTCTCTACAACAAAACCTATAATTCAATTTAACAAATGCAAAACATTAACTTAGTAGTGTGCAGAAAAAGATTTGTGGGTAAACCCCCAATATTTATCTCTATTGTAGTAACAAATATTGTTAAAATACACTCGTCGATATTGTTGTTCAACACTAGACTCCTTTGCAGAAAAGCCAATTTTTTCGGCGAAATATATAATTGATTACATATTTCGTGTGATTCAAAATGTAGCTCTATCTTACTTACCTTTACAGTTGCTTTGGTATTGTAAAAATATAAAAATTCGAATTATTAACAAAAAATCAATTTTTTTTACTTATTTATATCCAAAAATAATCTGATAATAGCTGCCTTCATATTTTTTAAGTAGCATTTGTTATATCCACCTTTAATTAAAACTTATGAGTTACTCATGACTGATATAATATTACTTCCACTGTCCAAAAGATAATGTTTAGGAAAACGTTACGTTTTTAAAAAAAGCACTTAAGTTTGCAACAAACAGGAAAATTTTACGCTACATAGGCTCATTTTTGAACCTTGAATTGAAATATATTTGCGACTATAGTTTGTAATAATAGTTGCTGTTAACTGATAAAACAAATAAGTTCATAAGGAAATACACCTTTTTGCCCATCTTTTATAAAAATTCAAACTTTTTATGTGCAAAATCTACTAAAAATATATTGCTAAGTACGTCTTACCGTCAGGTTTTTAATAGAGACATAAAGTATCTTATCGAATTTCGCGTGCTTGTATATTACAAGAATTCTTTATATAATTTATATTTTTATGATTTTAAAAATATTACAGTACGAAGTAATAGGAGAGATGAACATTTTCACTTAATTATGCAAAAAACTGAAGCTTTTTCACAAAAAAAATGTCAAAATGTTTATTTGTTTATGAAGGTTGTTCATATGATTAGCAAGCTGCAGCTATTCTTAACTAATAGCCAGCATACAGTTATAAGAACTTTGTTGATCTTTACACTATTAGCAGTTCTTTTTGTAGCAATGAATTTTGTTTTTGACAGTCACTCCCTCAGGGCAGAAAATTAATTTTTAGCCTATATTTTTCATAAATTTCTCGGGAGGGAAAGATGTGGTGCCCGACATCGTTTATCGTAATAAAGTTATCTTAAGTGTACTGTACCGAAGGTTTATTGTCTCTTTCTTTACAAAAAGGAAATAATGTTACAAATCATAATAGGCTGTTAGACAACACTCAGAAAAATGTCCTAATGTGACGAAAGGATCTTTCCCGATTTAAGATATTTTTCGTAAATTTAATTTTCACAGGAATTTAATTTCATCTCGACAGGAATCCTTTTGTAGTCAAAATTTTTCTAATGCAACTAACTTTACCTTGTCTTACAGCCAAAAAATTCTGCTTGTGTAGAAGGAAAATAAACATAGTACAAAACAATGCAGGCAATAGTATATTACACTACAAGGGCCGAAAGTTTGACATTCATGCACTGCGCGCTATGATGCCCGAGGCGAAGCCGAGGGCATCATGTAGCGCAGTGCAGGGCTGACAAACTTCTGCCCGTGTAGTGTATAC
>JAAAKG020151249.1:0-31379 GCA_010014905.2 Druon quercuslanigerum
GAAAGCGCCGGAACGAACTCGTGAGTCTAGTTAGTGGTGGTGGGGGTAGACGAAGAGAAAAGGGACAGAGGGGCGTTAGGTCGAACCGGGAACGAATTCGAGTGTTACCGAGGGTCATTTTTGACCGCGGGAACGAACTCGTGTGCACCGGTAAATTCGGACGGTAGGTATAGTTGCATTCTATCCGCTCTCCTCACCTAGATGTTTATGATGCGACGGAAAGGGGTCCGGGGGACAAGACAGTGATTATGGAATTTGGTATTATGTACTCAGCCTTCTTAGAGCGCAGTATTGGAATTCGTATTTTTTTTTGGTATAAAATTAATCTTCTTAGTTAAAAATATAACTTTTTCGTTCATAATTTATATATTTCATTCAAAATTCTGTTTGTTTTCGTAGAGAATCTATTTTTTCGGTTGAAAATCATGTTTTTAGGTTAAAAAAAATTTTTTTTGGTTCGCCTTGAAACTGTTAAAATAATTTAACGCTATGACTCTAAATTATAAAAGAAGCACCGTATATTGTTAATTACCAAAGAGAAGAGATAGAGAAGAGATAACGCGAAACCAACCAAGAAAAGGAAAGAGAATTAATGGATCGATAATTGCGCACGCAATTAAAACCAGTCTGACAGGAGGCGAGGCCCAGTCGCGGGTCGGAAAAGTCCGATCAATCAGTCCTTTTCGGAAGCCCACTCAGGAGAGAAACGTTCTCGAGGGCGCATCGACGTTCTGAAATTTTCCTTAAGACAATTTCGTGCAGACTCTGGTGCGTTTAGGATAGTCATTTAAATAAAAAAATAATCAAGGGGCAGGTTTCTTTTCCAAATATAGTAATTTTTCGTCACTCCAAAAGAAAGTTGAAAAAAATTGTATTAAAATTAAAATTCGTTAAATAAAATGCCGAAAGCAGCTCAACATAGTGTCTTCTGATCTAAACATTAGAAAAGCCTTAATTATCCTTAAGAGCCATGGATTTGGAATGTTCTTTAAACAGTTTTTATACTGGAGCTTAACAATCCAATTCAATCTCGAACCATGAAAGAGGAAATTACTTCTGAAGACAATTTTGGGTGAAAATTTTCTTTCATTGAAGAGAGCATGACTTAAATGTTTGAAAAGTGAGATTTTGAACTGGAACTCGTTTATCTGGACATTATGTCACTTGATAAAAATAATTGAAAGAACGCTAGCTAATCTTGAGTGAAAGAAGTGTATAATTTTTCATAATTAGAATTGAAGAATTCAAGAAAAAGGAATCCCAGAATGAATTCTCAAATTTAATCAACTGGAAAATTCAGAGACATTGGGAGTAGATTCAATAAAAAGATAATTTATTTACTGTCGATTTCGAAAGAAACTTGAACACTTGTGAGTATCATATCCAGAGTTAGGACAATGATATCTTGATTTTGATGAGGACATTGCACCCGGTCTACCAAAATTAAGGTATCATTTAAGAAGGCAAAATTTAAAATCATGTACAAAATCCTGATTGTTTTAAATCTGCGCAAATGTGGTAAGGTTAAAGAAAACAATTAAGAGGCGCCAGAAATTTACGAGTCAGGTCATAATTTTCACATAATTGTAAAGGATTCAAAAATAAACAGTTGTGTTTCACTTTTGGGAACCCTATTTTAAATTTAGAAGAAAAATAAAACATAGAATTTAAGCTTGTTGAAAAATGAATCTCTTGCCGTAAATTCGCGTCTTGATTGGGGATCAGCGGAAAATTCAACTTCAAAAGAATTTATCATCGAAAATTAATTTACATTTGTTACATTACATTACATTTTTCTTACTTTTTAATTTTGAAAGTTACATTTTTATATGAAAATAACTCTCGCTTTAAGTCACTCCGTTTTCGGCCTTTCTAGAACTACTGGCCCCAGCAGTTTATCAAGGAAGTAAGGTGAAAGCGGTTGCAACAGTCACCTTGAAATGGCCGCAGTACGTGTGTACTCAGTCAAGCATATTGCACAATATCATGCACTCCAATTGGGAACGGTTTAAGCGGCCCTGACTGAATACGTTTTGATCCCCCTGAATTCAGTCAAAGGCTATTTGAAAGCAACCTCCGCCACTGGACTGACATCGAGAGTTTTTCGTAATTTTAAAACAATGAAAAAGTTACTTTTTTTAACTCAAAAGGTGAATTCAAGTGACTAATAGTTTTTTGTTATAAAAATAACGCAATTAAAGTCGAAACAATTTGCTTGAATTCTAGGTGAATTTGAGCGAATTCAGAATGTATTTATAAGAGTTTAAAACAATGTAAATTAAATTCGAAAGAATCTAATTTTTAACTTTTATTACTTGAATCGCCAAGAAACGTACATTTCAAATATAATATTATTAGATTACTAATTGACAAATAAAAAAATATCTTGTTTCGAATATTATTCTCCGTCAGTACAAAGTACCTCCCCCCCCCATAATATAATGTCAGGTTTTCCCGGCAATACAATAAAACTCTTGCCGGTTTGCGTTTTACTTTGAAAGTTTCCGATCAAGGTTCATACTTGTAATCAAGCTGTTATTAAAATTATTTGTCTCATAACATTAAATCCCACCAATCCTTATAATATATAATAAGATAGATATGATTAATTACTTTAATTTGATATACATCTTCAATGTATAAAAAGGGAGAGCTGAGAATTCTGACTCGAAATAATTGTTACTTGCGATTATCACGAGTATTCGTTTGACAGATCTGAATTCCGAACTCTCACCTCGACGAGCCTTGCTCCTTCCGGTCAATTTTTTTTATAATCGGCCATTTCAAATACATGATTTCAAAAACTTGTCATGCTTAATTCCAAGTAGAATTTTCTCGTAGGGTGCTTATAAACTGATAATTATCAGTATTCCTTATAACTGAAATTGAAAATGACTAGCTTGGAATGGTAATCATAGTTAGGTTTACACTAATTCAACATTAATAAACCATTATTTTCATATGAATAAATACTTAATACACACTCGTTCTTATTTGTATTAATAATGAGGGATGATTAATGTTGTGTATTGGTCCTGTTAATCAATTTATTTTTCTGGTTCTATAATAGGTGTAGAGTAGTTATAACCAATTTTGACTATTACATGTCGGGGAAAAATATTAATATTCTCACCTTAGGTACACCATAGTTAAGCCAAAATGTAGCGTTAGTCATAATAGTAAGAAGTTGTAAAGTAGAGAAGGAGAGAGATAGGAGTGGAGAGCTCTCAAATAGCCACGAACACGAGTAGAGGGACACTGGCACGCGGGCCCCACAAACGGAAGGTGGGAGGCAACTTGCGAACCGGTATCCCTTGTCTACTCGCATTAGTCAGAGTGGGAGACTCGAGACTAGCTATGCTGCGCGGGCCCAAAAACAGGATGGTGGGGCGAACTCGCGAACAGGACACACTCTCTCTACGCGTAGACACAGGGTAGGAAGAACCACGGCGAGCTTTGACGTGCGCCCCGTGCGTTGTGCATAAAGGCACGCGTTATAATTGATTGATTGAACTTTGAAAATCGCATAGTGAAAAACTGAAAATTAAAGTGAGAGAAGTGAATCGTACGGAGGTGGGCGAAGGTCTTTGGCTCGCGTCCCCCTATGCGCTATCGACAGATGAACGCGTATGCCTTGCATCTGTCGATGACAGTCTAGCTAAGGCAACTGGCGCCATGGCAGAAAAACAGGACAC
The DNA here is from genome assembly GCA_010014905.2 of Druon quercuslanigerum. Taxonomy (NCBI): domain Eukaryota; kingdom Metazoa; phylum Arthropoda; class Insecta; order Hymenoptera; family Cynipidae; genus Druon; species Druon quercuslanigerum. Next base: position 3,696 of record JAAAKG020151249.1, read on the forward strand.
TGACCAATTCCAGGAGAGGAAAAGGAGACAGAAAAGGTCCCTTCCAGGCTCCAGTACTAAAACAATGCCACATAAGAAGCAGGCGCCAAGCGACATTTGGTTTAATGTGCAAACAGTCAATTAATACAGCTCGCCTTCGGAAACTGAAGAAGATGAGAACAAGATGGACCAGGATGCAGAAAATTCCGACAACGACACCGAATCACCACATGATAGCGCCAATCTCAAAATACCACCAATTATTATAAGTGGCCAGGAGAATGCAACGAATTTGAGAGAAAGTGTACAACCATATAGGCGCTTTCTGCAGAAACTCTTAAATCAAATGTTCTAAATATGCGCTGACAATATACAGCTCAACACGACAGGATTATCAAGCCAACCAAAGCTACTTGGAAAAAGAAAATATCCCATACCACACATACTGACCACCAATAAAAAGTTAACAAATTTGTCATAAAAGGACTGCATAAAATGGAAGAAAAGGACATCCTTGTGGAAATCAAATATCTCGGCTTCTGCCCCCAAAAAGTAATAACCATGAAGGTTAGGAAGGATCGTGCACAAGAATATCCTCCAGTTATGGTAATCTTTAACCAAGACACGAAGTTCAAGGATGTACTTCAAATCAAAGCTATATCATCTGTCAGGATAAAATGGGAAAAATACTTTAACACGAGAAAAGTAACACAGTGCTACCACTGTCAGGAATTCGGCCATGGTACTGCAAGTTGCCAAAACATCCCAAGATTTGCCAAATGCACCGAAAGTCATCAAACCAAGGAATGTGATAACACCAAAGACCAAAAACCCACATGTATAAACTGCAAAGGAGAGCATTCTGCCAACTACTCGAGCTGCTCCACTTACAAGGATCATATAAAGAGGATAGATGAACGCAGACAAAAAATAAACGTATCATCAAGAAGCAGTCGTGATCATCTACAGCTCCATTCTACCAACCCAGAACCAGCAGCAGCAAAGAGTATCCTTAACTCTTGGAAACCGGCAGAAGCATAATCACAAAAAGGTCCACCAAGCAGCATTCTCGGAGAAGAAGCTAAGATGTTCACAGAATTCAACGAGCTATGTAAGACTTTAAATGAAATGATAGATCATAAGAAAATGATCCAACAAGTTAGGGACCTCACAAATAAGTTTATGAACGCGAAAAATAAGAAAGAGGAGGTGGGCCTTATCTATGAATATTTTATTGAGAGCTCCGACAAATAAGTCGATTACTAGAAACACCATGGAAAAACTTTTTATAGTACACTGGAATGCAAATGGCATATGCCAAAAATATCGTGAGGTGACAGAATTTTTCGGAAAGCTAAAAGTAGATATAATGTTATTTAATGAAACAAAACTGATCTCTAAAATAACGTTCCATGCACAAGGTTATACATGTTATAGAAAAGATCGGGATAGTCGAACTAGAGGGGATGGGGTAGCTATTCTTGTTAAAAATTAAATTGAAAGCTCGGAAATTAGTATTAAAACTGATAATGCAGTCAATAGGCATTAAATTAATAAATAGACTAGTAATAGCGTGCATTTATGCGCCAAATCAGAATATTACTAAAAATGATTTGGATAATATATTCCGAACCTCAAAGTCTGTGATTGTATTTGGAGATTTCAACGCAAAACATGAATCTTGGCACTGTAAAGATAATAATAAAAATGGTAAATTAATATTTAAATACACTAATGACAAGTCAATAGCCATAGTTGCTCCGGACAGGCCCGCCCTCTAGACGACCTGGACTCAGACCATCACCCCGTTATACTTACCATATATGGTACTAATTTTGATAGACATGGGAACCAAAAGAAATTTCTAAATTACAAAAAAGCCAACTGGACTTTATTTAGAGACACACTGAAAAGTAGTATTAAAATAAACTCTAACCTCGAAACATGCAAGGACATGCAAGATAGTGTAACAGGACTCACTGAAGCAATCACAGAACCTGTAGACACCCCAATTCCTAAAGCAACATTTAAGTACAAGGCAACCCCTATCCTGCTAGAAATACGCGAATTAATCAGAGAACACAATCAAATTCGAAAGATTGTCCAAACTACTAGAAATAAAGTATGCAGAAAAGTTAAAAATAGCATATCAAAAATAATCACAAAAGAAATTAAAAAGCTTAATAACAGCGAATGGAATGGTAGATTGTAGAAAGCCATAGCCTCTGGAAAATAGCTCGCTCTTATTCCAAGCCCTTCGTTCCCCCTATTAGTCGATTGCATGGATTAAGAGGATTAGTATTCATGGATATTGACAAAGCTAACATTCTTACGGAACACTACGAGAAAGTCTATCACCTCACTGAAGACCTAAGTAATGCTTTTACCGAAAACTTAGTGCATACGAAGTATAGAACAGTTAGAAACATGCGTATTAATACTACCGATATTGCACTTACATCGCCCAGAGAAATTGCGAAAGAAATTAAAAACACATCCACAAAAAAGGCCCCCGGGTCAGACGGTATACAAAACGTAATTCGTAAAAATTCACCTGTGAAAGCCCTGGTTCAATTAACATACATATTCAATTCTGCTCTTAAACTTACTTCTTTTCCACAATCATGGCAAATAGCTAATTTAATGCCTATTCCGAAACCAGGAAAAGACAAACTTTTTCCATCCAGTTACAGACCAATTAGCTTGCTACCCACTCTGCCGAAAATATTCGAAAAGATTATATTGACACGTCTGGCAGGAGGGACTAATATACAAACTAAACAATATGGGAACACCGCTTTATCTGACAAAAATAATACAAAACTATCTTATAAATAGATCATTTAGAGAAATAATTAAACATTCTAGTTCTAAACGATAAAGAATACTTGCAGGAGTTCCCCAAGGATCTATCCTTGGACCAATCCTATTTATGTTCTACTTGAATGATATTAAAAGTTCGATTCCAGTAAGTAAACGTTATTTGCGGATGATACGGCGGTCTTCTCATCTTCTTGGAAAATAGAAAATGCAGTCAACAAAGTTCAAAAGCATCTTGACATGTTGCTAAGATATTACCATAGGTGGAAATTTAAAATCAACGCAACTAAGACTGAATTTGTGATATTCACTAAGAAAAACACGAGTAGACTGCTATTACCGAGAATACGAATAGACGACGCAATAATAATTATAATAATTAATTATTAGACAATGAAATGACACTCGTACCAAATAAAAAGTATTATAATTAAAGCTAGGAAAATGATAGGACTCCTCTACAGACTGATAAACAGAGGAAGCAAATTATCGATAAAGAATAAAGTTATTATTTATAAAGCGTTTATCAAGCCGATAATATTATATGCAGCAGCTATTTGAAGCAGCGCCTGTAAATCAAACCTTATGAAAATTACAGTCTTAGAAAAAAAGCTGTTATAAATGATCTCAAATGCAAACGCAAAAGAAAGCAATGTAAAGATTAGGAAAAGAATAAATGTCACCGATATTAATAAAGATATCCATACGCATACAAAAAATTTCTATAACAACAAAATAGCTAATATAGAAGTACTTAAAGATTTTAAAATCTACACAAAAGAAAGAGCACCGTTTAAACTAAAATGTAGACTGCCATACCGCCTGCTGGTATAATTACCTCCGTGTGTATATGTAAATTATTTAGTTATAGGTTTAAGTTAGTCTTAAGACAATTGTAAACTGAATATAAATTAATGGGTTTTGCTCAACCTTATTTTACCCGATAATGAAAAGAATATATTTAGCGTCTAGATTAATTTAAGCTGGTAAGTTCCTAGTAGGAATAGGTACAGCAATAATAGTAAAAATTCAAGATTCAAGAAAGCCGCAGGATATATATATATATATATATATATATATATGTTCATCCTCTGACAGACAAAAGATATATAGATAAGAAGACACCCCACTCTCTCAACCACAAATCTAATTGCTAAGAATTAACACACACCGGCCTCTTTCGGGGCCACCACATGTATCAAACGAGGAATGATTTACATCTAATTAAACTAATTATTTGGGATGATATCAAATTGGAAGTAAAATACTAATATCTTAATATGTGTAAGATATTAATGTAATTGAGTACGTGCGTACCAAAACTAGCTCCAAGAATTTTTTGAAGTAATTGAGATGGTAGTGGTTTCTGATAGATTTTCCCGCCTCTTTCGCACCTCACGGTCTAAAGGGTGAAAACATAGCTCCATTAACCTCATTTTTGTCAGAGTGAGTTTCAAAAATCGCTCCTTGAAGGGACTGGGAAGAAGCAGAAATAGCTTTTTTCATCTGCCAATGGATTTTGATAGAAGAACTTGCTCCTTGCAGTGAAAATGAAAAATCTTTAAAATCTGAATTTGTTTGTACCTTTTCGGATAGAGAGAGAGAGTGGGAATCCCAGACACTCACGATCTCGCATCAAAAGAGGATTTTGAAGAAAGTAAAGAGCTAAGAGTGTGAGTGAAGGCTTCATCTTTTGTTTCAGAAGCTTTATCTCGTAAGTAGGTATTTACTAATATTCTGATTGCTTACTTTATGATACTTCATCGTTTAAGTGGCTGAGTTATGTTTCGTTCGAGTTTCTTTTATTATTCTGTGATTTTTCTCGTACGTACTCGTAACCTAATTTATTCGATGTAAAAATTTGTTGAGTACCTGATCCAAAAATATTGTAAGTAACTAAGATTTAAATTATTTTAGCACTTGACTTTACAGTTAGATAAAAAATTTATTTGATTGAAGTTTACCGAATTCGGTCATGATTTCCCCTCACAACCGTATGCATAGAATCAGTGAATTAGAAACAAAACTCGCTCCATGAAGGCTAGTTAGTTCAAAAGGTAGTTAAACGCAGTAGTAAGTTTAAAAACGAGCTCGTTGCAAAATTAGTCTTCTCCTGCACATTTTACTTACCATACAAAATAACTTTCCTTTTGCACACAGCTTAGCTGATGTCACTAACATCATTATACGGCAAAAAATCTCAAATTTATCAATTTTTTTAGCGGCAACGCTTTTTGCGTTTTGTGGAAAATTGTGTAACATACAAGAAGCGAATTTTGGAACACACGTACTCAATTATGTTTTATAATTTCCGTTAAAAATAATTTAATTAATTAAATTGGTTTTTTCTGTTATTCAATTGAACGATACCATCTTATTCAATTACAATTTGGGAAAATTTGCATTTTAGGTCTTCCTTTGTCAGCGCACAGTTGCAATTTAAAGAATTTAGAAATTCAGTTTTTAAGATTAAATAAACAAATAATTAATTAATTATAATAATAAATATAACAATAATAATTATAATAATAATTAAATTAAAAAATTAATAATTAAATTATATTTATGAAAAGGAAAAATTGAAAATCTAGCGTCCAACATAAAAAATTCAGTACTCTTAAATTGCAAAAATTTAAAATTAAATAAGTCGTTCAATTACTCAAGTATGTAAAAGAACTGTTACTTAAAGAGTGACTCAGCCCTGCCCCGTACGAAGGGGTTGCCAGTCGGCATCCGAAATGGGACGGAACCGCCCGAGGGGTCCCGAGGCCTCAAACATCGCCCGGCCCGTCTCGCAATTCTTGCATAACACCTCCACGCCCTACGAGCTCGACTTTATCCTCGTCGTTTTCTCGCCTATTACGCGACCTCCTCACCGTAAGTTTCAATTAATCCCAACTTTACTACTAAAGGTGTTTGTTTTTATTTGTCTTACACCCCATTCTCAGCGCCCTGTTCCTACTTCCCTCATCAGAATTACCACGCAATTGCGTAGAAAATTAAAAATAAATAAAAAGTAAAAAGTAAAACATGTGCGCTATAATATACGCTTCAATAAGAATTTTTGCAAAATGTAATAGCGACATTCTTGAGAATATTTAATTATTTAATACACGAACATGGTTATCGAATCCTGGATGAAGGTGTGTGACGCACCCAAGAGCCCACTTAGTACCGTTTCGTACCTCGGTCAGGCACGAAGTCATTAACATCACTCTCTGTAAAGGTAGTTTTACAGGTAATATCAAAAAGTGGAGGGTCTCAGATGAACTCACTCTCTCAGATCACTCATAGATAGATTTCGAGTTGGAATCCTATGGGCTCCTTTCTGGCTCTAAATGGGCCAGAAATCCAAGAAGCTTTCTCAAAATCCGGACGCTATTCTCGGCGCCCTGAAATTACCCGGTGGGGGACACTTCGGCTCATCTGATCAAGACACATTTTCCGGGCTTTAAAAAGTTAGGAGAAGAGGGGAGGACACCTCCGAGGCAATTAGTCACCTGAGGCCCAACTGGGCCCGGATCAGCGGCTAGCCAACGAGATTGTTATCCCAGCCAGGGTAAGGTGGGTCCTGAAGTCCTTCAGTCCTTAAAAGCCTCCCGGTCCGGATGGTATATATCCAATCTTTTTTCATAAGGCTGGTAAATCATCATAGGGACGATTGTGAGCCTTGCTAGGGCTAGTCTGCTGTTGGGTTATGTTCCAGCGGCATGGAGGGATACCAGAGTAGTTTTATTCCACAAGCAGGCAGGATTGGGCCACTTCACAAGCATCAACACGCCTATAGGGCTGGTTACTCGACAGAGACGACCCTAAGCACAGCAGTTGACCTAATCGGACAAATGAAGCTGAAAGGCCTTGCGATTGGAACCTTTATCGGCATTGAAAAAGCCTTTAACTACACCTCGGGAGAGGTGGTCAGGGCGGCCATGATCGCACACAGAGGCCTATGGCAGTTGTTAGAAAGGACCTGCCACATATTGGCCAATATGAAACTAACTACGACTAAGGGTGATACCACTTTATGTGGAACCGTTGACTCGGGATGTTCGTAGGGAGGTGTTTTATTACCCCTGCTATGGTGGTTGGTTTTAGATGAGTTTCTTCATCTGCTTACGAGTCAAGGCCAACTCATTATAGGCTACGCGGACGATATATTGTTTATCGTGCGCGGTCACCATCTGGATGCGCTCTTCGGAGTAAGTGTGAAAACTCTAAGAATAGTAGATTCTTGGTGCAAGAAGACTGGAATATCAGTCAATCCAAGCAAGACGGACGCAGTTGTATTCACCAGAAGGTGTAAGTGGAGAACCACGAGCACACTGAAACTGGCAGGAAAATAACCGAAAATCAAAGGACATGCCAAATATCTAGGAGATATTCTAGATAAGAAGCTGTCATGGAACGAGAATCTGGAAAACAAATGCAAGAAGCTAGTAGCGGCTCTTTGGCTCTGTAGAAGAGCCATAGGGAAAAGCTGGTTTGAAAACGGAGACACTTATGATGAGCTACACAGTGATCCTGCGACCCAGGCGTCGCAGATCTATGCAGCGGTGGTCTGGTGGAGTAGGGTCGAACTGTCTACTGTGAAGGTGCGACTGGAAAGGATCAGGGGATTAATTCTGAGAGACTTCACTGGTGCCTCGTAGTCGACACACACGATGGCTTTGGGGGCACTTATAGTTTAGTGCGAATACCAATCGATATTGCGAGAAGGCCGACATTGAGCATGCTCAGGGACAAAATGTCCACTCGTCGATATCTCTTCGAAAAGAAGTATCGTATTAACCTATCCACAAGAGAGGAATGGCTGAACGGTGAGGTTAACTTGCCCAAATGGTGGAGACAACTGGTTCACAGATGGCTCCAGGAACAGAGAGAACGCAGGAGCCAGTGTATATCACAAAAGGAATGGAATGGGTTTCACAATTGCGATGGGGTTCTATTCCATAGTTCTACAATCTGAGATTATGTCCATACTCCAGTGCGCCTACAAGGCAAAGGAGCATGACAATAAAAGGAACATTCGTATCTGCTCAGACGGTAGGACTGCTATCATGGCTCTGAATGGAACAACGACCACGTCACTACTAGTTTGGGAGTGCTTTGAGGCACTGAATAAGCTCCCTGGACACAGTAGAATCAATGGCAATGAGATATCGGACAGGCTAGCTAAACTAGAAGCAAAAAAAAATTTTGCTGGGTCTGAGCCAATTGTAGGCATTTCCAGTATGTTAGTTACTGAAGATATTAAAAGCTAGCTGACCGTGAAACATCATAACGTGTGCAGTTAGGTCTCTCGCTGCAGACAGGCTAAAACACTCCTAAGCTCAAAGCTAAACTCTCACCGAGCGAAGGAATTACTCAAGCTCGGAAGAAAGGAAGTCAAAGTCCTCACAGAAATGTTTATAGGCCACGAAAATCTCCGGTACCACAGACATAAGATAGGGCTTGAAGAAAGTCCCCTCTGTCGTCTGTGTGAAGGGGATAATGAGATGTCTACTCATATCCTCTATCACTGTCCTGCGATTTTGGGGAAACGTGTAATAATCACAGGCAGTATCTGCATGAATGAGTCTGAAATATCGACCAACAGCGAGGCAGCGGTCCTCTCCCTATGGAGAGTGCTATTGAGTCACGCTTAAGACTTATAAGGGGAAACAACGGTATCAACTCAGAACAATAATAGTAATACCGTTGAGACACTCCAAAGATGAAATGGAACTTACAATATGATGGAGCGTTTAACGTAATGCATTAATCAAACCAGAAGAACCGCTCCACACAACTCCAGACGCGGTAATATCTCTGACGAAGAACGAAATTGAATCCAACGTGGAACCTCAATGCTGGCTGATGACCTTGGCTGTTACAATGATCGAACTCAGCCAAGTCAATGGATCGAAGAGTTGCGCTATTTCGTTGAAATTGAGTGCTTGGTAAGGACATCTGTAGTAGAAGGCATATCCAACTTTAAGATAAAGACATTTCTTGCAGGAACCCAGGTCAGACCCAGAATATGAATAGATTTCTGAGTTTGTAGTTCAAGAGGTAGTGAAGAAGCTCTAAGGTCAAGTGGTATCGTCACCAATAATTCAGTATCTTTCGAAGTCTATTTTCGATGCAGGAAGCCATCCGCCGTGAACAGTTGATGGAGTTGATTCTGAAGACAGATAGCTTTATTATAGCAAATAGGTTTATTACCCTCATCAAAAGCAAGTTGCTGAAGACAACGAGGTGCCAAAAAAGGAGCATAAAATAATCCGTATGTGACTGTCGGGAGAAGAAAGATTTGAACCAATTCTTCTGGTGAATGTCTACATAGAATTAATTGAATATCTTGATCATGACGATTTACCAAGATTTTTCTGTACATTTTTTCCACGCCGACAGAGAGAACGATCTAAACGAGTCTCCGACGCAGAAAGATGTTCATCTAGTTTGGAAGAATTCTTGGTCCAGTTTGAATACATTCATTAGGAGAAAATCTTTTTTCTGTTTGCAGAGATCCATTGCAGACCACTCGAAGTTTGGTCGTGGAGCTTGTCTCGCGCAAAACTACATGATGTGGTAGGAAAAAAGAACGAGATGAATCCTGACAAAGGGATGACTCAGTGGTTAAAACCATGTGACAAAGTTCTCGCTCTTCAGAATTGCGTGAGTGACTTGAAACGAAAAAATCCTCACATTCCTGTTCTTCCGAATTTAAGATCATTTTTGAAGGAATCTCCTGATCCACCCAGAATTTTTTAATATCGAAGGTCATATTGTTCAACACGGAGATGCGCATGCCGACAGCTATTTCTGACTCACTTGTTAAATCTGTGGACGTATTTCCCAGAGTTTTTCCGGATAAGGTCCACCCGAAATAAGTCTTCTAAACAACAGGAACAGCAGGAGGTCATTTACCAATGCTTGGAAAAAACAGATATGGAACGAAATCTGCTCCAATGATAACATTAAGAACCTTCTCAGTTGCGAAGTCTGTATCAGCCAAGGCTAGTCCTGAAAGGTGAGGCCAATTTTTTATTTTAAGGTCAATAAAAAATTTAGAAACACGGAACATATGGAGAAATCTTTGGAAGAACAAGAGCATCAATGGGGTATTCAAAGTCGGAGTCGAAAACTTTCTTAAAGATAAATATCGTACAGGATAGGTCACTGTAAATAAATGACACAACTAAATTCCTTTAATGTCAATAAAATTGCGCTAAAATCGAACTCATCCATATTTTAATCATTTCTAAAACTAAAATACAATTAATTTGAACTTGTCCACTGAAACCAAGAGACACGTTACTAACAGCAAGGTGTGTAAGGTTCTACAAACCCACCCACATATTCACACATATTCACACACACACACACACACACACACACACACACACACACACAGAGAGAGAATGACTCATGATGAGCATAAGAAAATTAATTTTTATTTTTAATCGAAATTTTCAATTTTCTAATCGAATGTAATATTTTATCCCAGGCTGCACAGTCCTTTCCTGTTAATGATGTTTTTCAAGATTAAAGCGAAAACTACGCATCCTATGAAAAAGTGATAATTAACAAGTTTGTAGATCTTTTTCAAATGCGCAATTATTGTCTAATCATCTTTTACCGTAATTTTTATGCCATCAAAATTTGAATTTTCGATTTTTAAAGAAAGTTCAAAAATGTTTTATGATAATCTTGTGGGGCATTCAAATAGCAACATTTTTCTTATCTTGCCCTTTTTTCATATCGTGCGTTATTTGGCTCACAATGTTCATTTCCGTGTGTTTTTTTGGAATTTTGTAATATCTATATCTCTGGTAATTTTTGGTTTAATAAAAAAAGTCTTTAGGATAAATTGTTCAACTTTTTGAATCCATGAATATCCCTACAAAGAATTAAATTTTTTCTTAAATGATCTCAAAAATATTCAAAATGCGTTCACTTATTGAATGTGTATCCAAAATGGCTGACTAAAGAAATTGACCTTCATTTTAGGATAATGAAAGAATATACCAAAGGACAATCCGATCTGTCAATTATTTCGAAAGTCATGGTGCTCGCAGACAAACATACATACATATACAGGGTGTTCAAAAAGTCTCGATACACCTAAATATATCTCCAAGTAAATATTTTTTCAAAAAGGTCAAGGTCATTCTTGAAGTAACTTTTAACGAGGAATCCAGTGGTGACCTTGAACTTAATCTTCAAAGTTATTTCAAGGTCATTTTGTTTTTTTAAATGGGAACCCCTATTTTTGACAACGGCAATTGAAACAGCGGGAAATTTTACGTCAAAACATGTTCTCAGGTCATGGGTCAAGGAAGACTTTGAACTTCAACTGATGTTTTTTAGGCTTGACTCAGGTATGGATCGGGTCCAATCAAGATAAGTTCAAGGTCAAATTCAAGGTCACCACTGGATTCCTCGTTAAAAGTTACTTCAAGAATGACCTTGATCTTTTTGAAAAAATATTTACCTGTTAAAACCTGTTTTTTGGATTCAGAGGGTCTCAAAACGTGAACATTTGAAAAAAAACTGGGGAGGGGGGGGGGGTCTAATGTTACACAAATCTAATACCTTTTCTGATGAGAATGTAAAAATAAATTGATAAATACGTCTAACTCAAAGGAAGGCAAATTATTGTCCTGAATTTTCTTCATACCTGATAACATTTCCTAAAAAAAACTTTGCAGGAATCAATTTTGCACTAATTTATCTCAAGGTTCCTTTTTATTTATTTTAAAAAATTAATAATTCGATTATTGAGAAAAATGAGAAAAAAAAACGAAAACAAATTTTAATACCATGCACGTTTTCAAAAAAAATTTCACGTATAAATATATTTTTTACATTTTCAGGAGAGAAGATATTAGATTTCAGTAAAATGTCGACCTCTACCCCCCAGTTTTTGTCGAATGTCCAAGTTTTCAGACCCTTTGCACCTGATGAAAAGGTTTTTACAAATGTGTCTGTATTTATATTTGGATGCATTTATATCTTAGAGCACCATTACGTCCGAATGAATTAATTTATTAGATTGGCCATTGTTATACTCTTCTGGAGTTACAAACTGAACTTCAAATTCGTAAGCAAACTCAGCAAGTCGATAAATTTATCCCTAACACTTTTTTTGATAAGAAAATATTATCAGTCAGAATTTTAAGCGAAACAAAAAAAAATGAAACAAAAATTAAAATTTTAAGCCAAATAACGCAAAATCGGACATTCACATTCTTTGACTAACTGCTCTGGTGTTAACCACGAAAAGGACGAATGACGAATAAAAAAATCTATGTTTCGGTCAAAATATGCAAGATGAGTAATAATTTTTGAAATATGAAAAGTTATGTAATTCTGTAATGAATTACTTCTACAAAAAACAAAAAATCCACACCTACATATTTCCGATGTGAGACGAATCTAAAGGTATTTTAGTTTTTACGATATAAAAATTAATTGCAAAACTTTCAAATCCACATCTCAATCAAAGTACAATGTTGTTCACTTTAAGTATTTTCTTACTTAGGAACCTTGGAAATTACTTTACATTTACGCAAAGGCGGATCCAGAATTTTTTTAGCACAGGCATTTGTTAATTTTCTGCTTGATGAAGCAATGAGGTCTTTAAATTTTGTCTCTTTTGCTTATTTTTTTTTTACTTTTAAGTACTTTCGTTGTAAGTTGTGTCATATTGACACTGCAATTTGTTCAGTATTTCATGTGTTTTACGATGTGCTCATGCCAGTTTATCGTTCACATTCACATTCAACCAAAGAAAAACAGTATGTTTTCCACAAAATTAAAAAGCACAACATTTTTTAATCTGGTACAAAATTAGCACTAAATTATGCAATATTCAAAAATAAGAAATTTTCATTATTTTATGTGTGTCGTGGCAGCTTAACGTTAAGCCAGCACGAACATACGATTTTTTCAAAAAATAGAAAGCATAACATTTTTTAATGCTCTTTCCCCCTTGACTTGATCTTATTTCCCACAAAAAAAGAAAAATCCCCCCAGATTTTATCTCATGTCCCACTAGAAAAAAAAATTTTCCCCTTAATTTATAAATCTCCTTTTACGGTAAAATTAAATTAAGTACCCGAGTAACTTTGATTTATTGAAATTAGGAACACAATTTTTGTGTTTTTTTTTCTAATTAATTAAAAAATACAATTTTTTTCCATGCGATTAGTATTATTGCTTGGCATTATTTAAAATCGTACATTTATATTAAATTTAATTATATTTAGTAGGAAATACTTGACAAACACATTAGCGGCATTTCTTGTTATAATAGTTTCTACACTTTGATTCGAGTTGAAAATGTTAAGACGTAATTTCCACCAAGTTTCTTCTTCTTTTGCTTCTGTACATACAAAAGGACAGTCAAGAGTTCGTCGTGATCGTGAATGACTTACTGAAGAAGACTTCTTTAGAATATACGAAGAAGAATCTGGCAACACTAAAAAAACTAGCACTAAGTTACGTTATATTAAAAAACTTAATATGTTCAAGTGGTTGTGCTAACTTAACAGACCTGAGGTATAGGCGGCTGTAGTCACAGGAAAATTCCCAGAAAATTTGTCCGATCTTGTCCCAGGATTGTTGAACCATGCAAGATTTCTTATTACAGCCACCAGCGTTTTGAGGGTTTACGTTTCTACTGAATATCCTTCTTGAAAATTGACAGCCCTATTTCGTTTCCTTGTAGCATATACCCCAATGTGGTTTACGATAAAAGTGCACAACTCCATCTCAGATGGCGCTAGGAATTCTTTCGTCCACGAAGGTACTTACCCGATGATTGAAAGTCATTATTAGATAATCGAATACAAACCATGTCTTTTTCGGAAACCCGAAAAACATAATCGTGTCAATGATCACTAATGAAAGACTGAAAGTGCGGATGGAGGCCCGACATCTCATTCTGAAAGTCAGAAAACTGCCTAAGACGAAAGTAGTGCCAGAGATAAGAGCTTCTGGATTTCGAAAGCGCGGAAGGTCGAAAAAGAAAAATCTAAGCCAGCTGTGGGATTTTTTGTAATGTGAAAATTAAAGTTTAAGAACATAGACTATGTGAATCTCATACACTGGGATGAATTCGAAGTCACGGAGCCTACAATCTTAGCACACTTAACATCAACGACCATAGAATCGAGAAACTTGAAGTCCTCTTTCAAAACAAAATTTAAATTCAAGCTCACTTAAACGTGATAGCCTAATTAGATCACACTTGCATGGTTGGATGGATAGGATGAGTGTAGAATAAGAATGAATGTAGCAACCTGCTCGTGGTGGGTTCTGGGTAGCTAGTAAGAAAAACTATAAAGTGGTGGTTTTTTGACATATTTTTTCTTTACGGCTTGGTTAAAATTTTTTTGACTTAAATGAAACATCACACAATTACTTATAACGTAAATAGAAAAAGAATGGCACCCTAGGCCCTTTTATTTTCCAAAATTTGTATTTTATGCTACACCCTATTCCACATCTCTAACAATTATGACAAAAATCTATGTTATCGACCTCCGAATGTTCCACTAAAGAAAAAAATCACGACATTGCTGAAATTTTTTAGATAAAAAAATCAAATTAAAATTTATTTTCAACGTTAAAAATTTAATTTTGCGCCAAAACATCTAAATAAAATCTTTTTCGAGAGAATATAATGGGAAAAGGTGACATGAATTTTCAGAAAAAGTGATCTTAGAAAAGAAAATTTTTTTTTGCCTCATGTTTTCAAAATGAGATTTAGGAGCTTGTAATTTGGCATAGACTAAGTTTTGAGTACATACTACAATCTGGCCCACTTTAAGCTGATTATGAGAGAAGGACAGTTTTAACATGTCTATTCGGCTTTTTACTTTGTTTACAACTTTTTAAAAGCATTTTAAGAATATTTTTATTGGGCTGGTGTGCAAAGTTACTTATCTCTAAAGTGCAGATGTGTGTCCATTGCATCAAATCGGAAAATAGATGTTTCAAAGTGCGCATGCGCTAATATTATCCTCGATGTGCGTGTTGCATATGATATTATTTTCGTCATTAACAATAAAATTCTCGAAATTCTTGCATTTTCATCTTGGTTTCTGAAAATGCCAGAATACAACTTATACTAATATAGAAAATGTAATCATATAGAAAGAAAGACACAACTGTCATAATAGTGAAGAAACCGATTCTTTTAAACTTTTTGAAATTTTACATTGCAGTAAATGATCATAATTTCGATTTATTACATTTTTTATAGTAAAATCTTCTGTATACATGTCCAGTCGTCAAACGTACGGCAGCTGTTAAAAATAGCGAAATCAAGTTTTTATCATTATTTGCAACTTTTAATTCATTTATGGGAATATAAGAAATGCGATGTCGAGGTATACACTGTACTGTTGCAAATCCATTTGCAGCGTAACATTTTTCCTACAAATTACAGCTTCAGAAATACTGTTTGTCGAAGACCTACGCGAAAAAGATGACTTTACGTCTGAAAGTAGTGGATAAAATGAGCGATTTCTCAATGAATATGTGACTGAATATGTTGTCACGAGCTGCCATCTGAAATGATAATTGTATGATTTTTCTTTATTATCATGTATAACATCAATATGGATGAGATAAGAATTTTTCTGAAAGAAATTTCAGGGCGCGTCATTTTGTACCTAATCAACAACTTTGCCATCACTGTCCAATACATTTTCTTTTTATTACATTGCGACCTACTATAGATAATAAAATGCATATATAAAAAAGAAAACACGCAAAAATAAATGCGGAATAGCTTACCGGATTGTAGTTAAAAATACAACATTCAGCCATCCTTAACCAAAGTCTAGGACTGTTTTGTAAGGTTTGAGCTGCTTCAGTTAAGCAGTCGAACGCTTTAACATGTTGTCCAGCGTACAAGTAACATATTCCTAAACTGTATATTAACTCATAGTGTTTGTTTCCTCCAAGTGTACACAGTGGCTGAGAAGACGAAGTGTCTGAAAAATTATTTTAATAATCAAACCCATGGATTAAAGAATGATCAATTTACGAGCCATTTATAATATAATAAACTAAATGCAGGATAAT
Source organism: Druon quercuslanigerum (assembly GCA_010014905.2). Lineage (NCBI taxonomy): Eukaryota > Metazoa > Arthropoda > Insecta > Hymenoptera > Cynipidae > Druon > Druon quercuslanigerum. The sequence goes on from JAAAKG020151249.1 coordinate 19,575, forward strand.
CTTTTTCATAAAATTCAGGGCAGGCAGATTCGCTCATTAGTATTAATGCATGATACCAGTGCCAACCACGCTGTTGGACGGCATTTTATGTTGTAAAAGTGTACATGGAATACACGCACACTGAAAAACTACCCCAAATTTATTGTACTGATTTAAAAAAAAATAGAAAAAGTAATGCATAATATTTAAATATTTTTCATCTGATCGAAAAAATCAAAAGCTTCTAAAAACCGCTCCTACACTCAAAAGCCAACTCGTAAATAATTGGCATTACGCTGCACATAAAGTATATTAGTAGTTTTTTTCGCACATTGCCTAATCAGTGTATCCCTATGCCAGAATTAAAGGCTCACTTGGTGCTCATTTAATACCAAAAATACAATTTTAGGGGTCTTGATTGAAAGAAATGCTGGGCTTTTTATAGGATATCAGGCACCCCTGAAATCGATTTTCGAAACTCATCTCTCAACAATAAAAAACTAACCTGGTACCAAAAGAACTGATTAAGTGCAAGAAAAAGTATAGCATCAGATTACAATATTTATAGCTGTCCGAAAACATTAAATACTTTTCCAAAACCCACCCTTAACTCTCGAAACCACTCTGTAAAATAAGTTTACATTAAACTGAAATTTCAATATATGAGCAATTTTTCCTTTTCTCGAGTGGTACCTGATGATTGACGGCCCTACGCCAAAATTAAAAGGTCATTTAGAGCTCATTTAGTACCTGAAAGCCAAATTTAGTGCTGATCTAGAGCTCTTGAATCAACTTATAATAAATTTGTAAAGAATAACCCCTATAATTGAAAAAACAACCTAGAAAACATGCTCTATACATAAAACTGAGTACCTGTATGTATTCTATTACTCTCCCTTTCACTTGCTTGACGACTCCATTCCCTTTGCACGTTTTATAATTTCACGTAACTACTATTCCATATGCTTAACTTAACCCGTAACTACTTTGCATTCATATTGTTCAATAGCTCTTACATAATATCTTATCTTACAAGTGCGCGAGACCTTCCAGGGTTTCCATTTCCTCTTAACATTATTCTTTAAGCTTTTTCAAGACACGCAATACTAATATTTCTTATACAAACTTCTTTTGTATCAATTGTGATTTGTGCCAACTACATGAATTCTCTCTTCCCTTTTCTCCTCTAAACTCTTCATCCACTTTTGCCCTTGTCCAGATCCACTGAGTATCCATCTACCTCTATCTGCCACGCTCATTCCCCCGTATGTCACTCTAAAGCATGCTCCCAAGATTTCCTTTCGTAACCACAAACCCTGTACATTTAAAATTTTTCACTCATCTGATATTTAAAACCATTCATTCCTTCACCCATTCTGTAACGTACTATCCTGGACCATCTGTACTCCTTTTTCAACTTCCCTAAATATTTTGGTACCTCCTCCCATCTTATTCAATCTATACCATTTATTGTATTTTGACTTCATAATCTTCTCTCTTCTTGCTCCTTGCTCTTGTCTCTCTCTATTTCCTGCCACTCCCTGCCCTGGTCACCGATTCTCCATTCCCTTCTAACTTTCCATCTCTCCTCCACCCATCTTGCAAATCCCGTGTTTCCTCTTCACTCTCGCTCTCTTTTTCTCTCTTGAGCAACTTGGCTACCCTTACCACTCTTAAGTTTCTCCTCGAAATTCCAGACCCCTTTTCTCTGCCTTACTACCAATTTCTCTCTCCCTGTTACTTCTCTCAGCAAATAACTTGGACAATTTCAGTTCACTCCCATAGACCATCACAAAAATCTCTTTTGCATGTTTTCTACCTTTTTGTACTCCTTTCGCCCCTAAATCTCCACTCCATAACACATCACTGAACATACCTGTGTATCAAACAGCCATACTCTGATCTTCCACTCCTCTTCGAATCTTTTCTTTTTTCTAATCCTCCAAACTTGACCTATCACCTTACTCGCACTTTCCATCCTTTCTTTACCTGCAGATCAGTTCCACCTCCCGCTTCGAACTGGAATCCTAAACAGCAAAATTCCTTCACCATTTTCACCATTTCCCCATTTACGTTCCATCCATATTTTACTTCATTCTTTGTCTTCCTGAAACGAACTTTCGTTGTTTTCGTCACATGCACGGCCAGGCCCTTCTCTCTCACACAATCTTCGAATTCTTTCATTAGCAAGTTCATTCCACTTTCATTCTCTGCCAGAAGCACCACATCATCCGCGTACCCTAACAAACATATCTGCTTATTTCCTAGTACTGCTACCACCTTTCCTGTCTTCAATTTTCTCTTCCAGGCCTGTCACCAATATGCTAAATAACAACGGGTTTAGCGGACACCCTCGCCTGAGACCCTTTTTTGTCCACAACTCTCTCCTTTTCGTTCCTCGATCCACACCCTTGTCTTCGTCTCCGTGAAAACCTCTTTTAGCCTATCAAGCAAATCTTCTACCACCTTCCTATATTTCGTTGCCTTCCATAAAACTTTCCTATTCACCAAGTCAAAAGCTGCCTCAAAATATACGAAAAGAGCGACCAGTTTTTCTTTTTTCGGTCCCAGGTTCCTGTTCTTCTGATCTCTTCCTGAGCACCTCCACATATATTTTATATGTTACTGGCATGAGAGTGATCCCTCTATAATCTTTTACCTTTCTATCACCTCCTTTCTTTCATAAAGGAACTACCAAAACTCTTCTCTACTCAATTGGCCATCCTTTCCCTCTCCATACTTCTTAATTGCTTAATTTACCTCTTCTCTAGTAACCTCATTCACATCTTTCATGTCTCCCTCTTTAATCTTTCTACCTTCTCTCTTTACTTTGCTATTCACCCCTCCTAGCAGTTTCTTGAAATATAACATCCATTCATCCATAATTAACTCTTCATTGATTCCTTTCCGACCACTCCTTTCTCTATTATTCACTTCCCATTCCCTTCCTTCCTTTATTGTTTTCTCTAACTTCTCCATGTACCTCGCCTTATACTCCGGTCTTTTTGCATCAAGTAATTTTTCATGTTGCCTTGCCTTTTCCTCTTAACATACTCCTTTCTATCTCTTCTCTTCTAAAATTTGTTAATGATAACTTTATACGCTCTTTATTCTCTATATATTCTATATTCCGCCATCTTCTTTTCCCCCTTCTGTCTTCCTCACGTGGCCTTATTTATTGATTAACCTTCTCTATCCGTCCCCTTATCTCATCCAAGCCTGCCCATCTTCAGTCACCATATTCTCTTCTTCCATTCTTTCCGTATATTCTCTTAGTTTATCCACTCCCCATTTACCCATTTTTTCTTTTCCCCTGTTGTTCCCTCCTTATTCCTTCCCTCTCTTTTCCAATTTTCGCACTTCAACGTTACAATAAGCCGGAAGTGTGTTGTGCCAGTATGTAGTCTATTACTGTTTCCCCTTTCCCTGCAAACGTTATCTCGTCTTCTTCATCCCCATCAGCGTTCCCATTAAAAATAAACCATTCCATTTTTCTTAGAAATTCCAACAGAGTCCTACCCTCCTGGTCTACCTGTTTGTGTTTTTTTCTCCTTAGTCTCATTCTCCGCCCTGTTCCCCCGTCCAAGCATTCACATCACCTCCTATCAAGATAAATTCATTATCCTTTTTCGCCACTCATTTCCTAACCACGTTTTAACGTTCTTTTCTCCTTCTCCGGTAAACGCAAAATATCCTTCATTCTTCCTATCTTCACAATTCCCGTCATTACTCAATCTTTTTTCTTAAAGCCCATTTCTCTTCTCTCGTTTCCTCTATCCAAGTTTCACTCAACCTTATCAGATCCCGTTTCTTTACATCTTACCGGAATTCTTTATTTAATTTACTAGCCCAGATAAGTTGCAAGCTGGTACTCTCACTTCTTTTCTTTATCTCTTCTTTTATCTTTGCGCCCCCCCCCCCCCTACTTTTGTGGAAACTCACATGGACCTTCCCGATAGACTTTACTTAACCTTTCTTTCTCATCATCCCACTTATCCACATTATGTCTTTCCTTATCCATACCGTGTTCCCTTTCACTCTTACACTCCATACTCTGTGTTTAATCATAAACTTTTTTCTTTTTTATTCCACGCCATATCCTCCTCTATCCTTTCTTTCCTTCCCTGTAACGTTTTCTTTTCCTCAAAATATCAACTTTTCTTCCTTACTTCTCACTTTCACTATATATGTATATATAGTGATATATAGATACACGCTATATACGCGATTTACCTTCATTCTTTTTGCTATCCACTTTCATTACCCTAATCACTATATTCCTATTTCATTTCGCCTTCTCTTCTACTTTCTACTTCAACTTTCATCTCAATCACACCTCCACGCCAGTCGTCAAAACCAAAAAAAATAGCATATGACAAAAAAGCGTACTTTACTTTTGGGGATAGGAAACTGAAGCCTACAATTGAGCACATAAAACTTTAAGGCTGTTTTTAGGCTGTCTAAGACCCCCGCATTCAATTTTCTAGAACCATCCCTTACCATTGAAAAACTGTCCCGAAACCAATATTACTGCTGAAGTACAAGAAATAATATAGCTCAAGTTTGGTTTATCTTCTAGCTATACGAAAATATTAAAACACTTTTTCAAAAACCATCCCTAACACTAAAAAACCATTTTACTAAAAACAGCGCCCATCACAGAGAAATTGCCGTAAATCAACATTAATAAACGTAAACATTGTGTTACCATTTTATTATGCAACACTTTGGAATTGACTAATAAATTTGTTATTTAAATTTTGATTTAAATTTGATAGCAAAAAGTTATTTTATAATGTAAGAAAAATTGAAATCATTCCAATAAAATTTCATATTCAAGCAGCCACCCAAAAAGACCAAGGAGAAGAGGAGCATTAAATCTCTACATTTCATATGATTAAGAAACTTTTAACGAGCTTCTTTTCTTTTTAATTTTCATTTAAATGAAACATTTAAAGTCCTAATTTTATAAGCTTAATAATAGATTTATAGATTTCAAGAAGATTCATTACAATAAAAAATGATATTTCGGGTTCCAATCCTGTACAAAACTAAGAATTCTATAATCTTGTTTCAAATTCAACTTTCTAATCATCCTTGCAGCGTAGATGTTTTTGTGAATACACATTATAATTTTTCATGAAATGTTTACTGTTTAAATACATTATACTAGCTTGACTAAGGGTTAGAAAGCCACTATAGCCTCCTGTCCTAAGAGGACAAGTGTTTCAACTATGCATCTATGACTAAAAAGAAGCATATGTAGACATGCTCAGGAGATCTTTATTCATCATTTACGTATTGCAGCCAATCAATTGCCACTTTCAGGGAGTCAAAAAGACATACTTTATGTAGAATACATATTTCTGATGAAATTATTAGTTTTTAGGAAAAATCAGTTTTTAGTTTTTGATCGAAAACTAATCGTCGCATTTTCGGTTTTCATTTTCCTTAAACATGAACTGTTTTGTGGTGCTCAAATTTATTAACTTTCATTTAATTCAGATAAAAAAATTCGAAACTATAAAGGAAACAATTCTTTTAATTAATATAAGCCACTATACATACAAAAGTCTACTGTCCGAGGACATCGCCCTCAAAAGCACAGAAGGCTGTACACTTTAAGTCAACCTTTAAAAATAAAACCTTTTTAACACTTCTATTTGCAACTGCAGCAGTTTAGATTTGCCGATTCTGAAATTAGGTGCAATGCCGTCCATGGGTCCCCATAAATAACGTTCGCATTTTCTTACTGCAAGCCCCAAAGAATGTTTAATTTTTGTTTACGCGATTCTAGTGCATATACATGCCCTGTCGGAATTTCACGCCTCTACATGAAAAGGTTTGAAAGCCACGGTTTTTCAAAGTCTGGGATGGGGGTAACTTCATGGTAGCGGAACAACTAAAGGGGATAACTCCATCTGTTTTTCATTTTACATTCTTTAGTGCGTTCACTCGGCATTATATTACATTATTCACAATAATCCTTCTGATTCAGAAATGTTTCAAATAAGAATATGAAATTTGCGATTTTGGAATGTCAATAAAATATTGTAAAGGAAACACATTAAACTATAGCTTGATTTATTTGTCAAAGTGTGTAGAACAAGGTTTCTGATGCACTTTGTTTCTGAATTGAAATAGAAATAAGTACTCACCGAAAAGGTCACAGACGCACTCGAGGTTCACAGCTTTTTCCACATCTAGGCACGTTTAATAAAAGTAAAATAGATGAAAACTCACCGCTACGAAAACCCTCGGACGCGTATTAAACATGTGTGCATTCCTACAGATTTGACCCCCCCCCCCCCCGCGATCCATTTAAAAACACGAAATTCCCATAAACTGCTGTAAGTAGCGCCCTTTATCTTTTCTGCCCTTCAATTATTCCTTGATAGACGGCTCTCTTTATATACGAACTCATATAATTAATTAGAGTTAGGTGGTGTTGATCTCCATGGTTCTTTTCTGTTTAACAAACAATAACTGCTATGCTTTGTCTACATTTATTATTTGACACGTCCTGTAATATAACATAACGAGAAGGCTTTCCATACAAGCGCGGTACCAGGAATACTTTTATTTGAAAGAGCCAAGAATCTCTCTTTTGCCGCTTTTATGTTCGCAGTATGAATACAGAGTCTGTGTACACTTTAAATGTTTTTGAGTTTCTTTGGTGTAGCAGATGTACCAGCACTTTTTACTATAACTGCTTGAGATTTGACTAAGAGCTAAATATTTTTGCAGCTAAATTTCTTGAAAGTTGGACGTTTATTGCGCTTAATGGGATCTATAACACTTCCAGAGAATATTGTCAAGCTTTCACGTATAAAATCTTAATAATTTCTCACGACGTGTGCTAAAAACTCATTTTTCTCAGAAAATTTTAATTTTATCAGAAATACATACTCTATATAAATGTTTTTTTTCTGGCTTTACAACTTTTTTCATGAATATTTTGAACAAAAATTAATTTTTCTCAAGAGAATTGTAAAAAATCTTCCATTATTTTGAACAAAAAACCTCCCATTCTAAAAGTGAAAATTGATGGGCTCCACTTTCTAAATGATAAATCAGGTCTTTTTAAATCTTATCTTTTGCAATGTCTATGAAACATTTTAAAAACTCTTGAAAATACCATCTCGCATATCACGGGGTGCTCCAGGACTAATAAAATTATAAGTATAGAGAAAATTTGGCTGATTCGTTTGTTTTTCCATTTTTTTATGTATGTAACTCCTGGGAGCACTAACGTCATCGGAATTCCTCTGAAGCATATCAAAAAGTCTTTACCTGCTTATCATCCAGTTGAAGTTGCAATAGGAAGAATTCAAATCAACGCGCCCTTACACCAAGAAAAAGGCTGCAAACATCTTTCAAGAACGAACTTCGAAGAGGATCACGCTAGAATAACTCCTGCTCCTAGACTACATAAGGAAATCTTCAGAAAAATCTTCTAGACCTCTTCCCCTGGTTTGAAACCCAGTTTAGATCTGAATTCTACAAAAGCTTCGTTCTCGGGTTGTTGTGTCAGGATAGGAACCCTACAGCTCAGTGGAATTCTAATAGCTAACTCTCTGTCGTCTGTTGGCTCTCACGATCCCAGTGCTTCCTCTGCGCCGCACGAAGTGAGAGACCTCGGACTGACAATCTGCCGGGGTCAATAAAATGTTTGTCCTTCAGGTAGGCAGTCCCGTCGAGGAAGCTTTCAAAAGGATAGAAACGACGGAAGCAACCGACAGGGCCCAGCCATGATGTCGAAGGCCGACGAACCCGCTGAACAACATTGTCGTGCTACTGAGGACGATGCGTACATCATGACTGAACTGGTCTGAAGATGGGCTGGCCCAAACCGAAGCCCAGGAAAAAGACGACGAAAAGCAGCTGAAGCCTTCACAGGCCAAAAAACGGCAGCCCCCTGAAGTAATGCGAAATTGGTTCCGGGAGAAAATTATGTCAAGGAGAAATGGTGGTGTTTTTTAGCAGGTCCCTTAGTGGGATTATTATGACAATAGTAGATTTTGTATAATTTATAGTTATACGCAAGGTATAACTAAATATTATATACGTCAGGCCATTGTACTGACGCGGCTAAGATCCCTACACTACCGAGAAGTGCGGAACCTTCTCGGTGTGTTTTTGGACATTTTTCACCGTACCCTCGTAAAAAAAATATATTTTGGCTCTCGTCCACTAAAGTAAAACGCCAGTGCCTGAGATCAATTAATATACGTACTTTTCTTCGATCAATATCCACTTTGGCTTAATTTTTTTGTTTTATACCCACTTTAGTTAAAAAATAAAGAATGAGCTTGTTATATGCAGTTAATCACTCGACCCTCAGTTTGTAGCGAATGCTTACACAAGAACAATTTTGATCTTATCAGTTTCTTGCTATGTCGCAACGCTTTGGTATACCTGAATCTAGTATTTTAGATTAATTAGTATAGATCAATACTTAGTCAAATCTATAAAGTAGAACATTTTACGCGCTTCCATTTAAGTTAAAATGACAGATAGGTAACCAAAAATTGTTACATTTAATATTAGATTATATTCGATATTTACTGCAAGTACACCCTTTAGGGGTTTCGCATATCACAATTGCCCTTCACATAGGCTGGAAATTTGGTTAGGGGAGTGTAAAATTGAAGAAAACCAAAAGTATACTTTTAAACAAGAGCGCACCCTCTCCATGTCGTTCTAAACCAAACAAATTCCAAAAGCATTATATTATTAATTGTAAATTATAAGAATGAATTTGTATAAACAGTACCTGTATCGTCTATCTGTAAGTTTTCTGTAGCCTTCTTATTCTCCTCCAAAGCTTTTTGCAAATAAAAGCAAGCTAAGTACGGTTTACCTAACGCCTGATGTATAGATGCCATATTGTTGTAATATAACACAGCAGCAGATTCGCCGTAAACTCTACACATAAAAGTCCTTATATTTTGAAAGACTTATTCATCCAAATACATGTATATCGTCCAGTTCCAGAAGGTCATAAGCCACAATATATCTTAACTTTAATCTGACTCGATTTAATTCTTATTGTACATAGCTTATGGCTCGATGGGAAGGATATTTTCAAACAAATATTTGTTTTATATACTACAGTAAGGTTGGCTATAAACTTATGGGAAATTGAAAGACGGGGAAAGGAACTGAAAGCCGCTGGTTTCCATATTTGAGCAAATGATTCCATTAAAAATAGTTATATATTTTATGGTTGTTGAGCGGAAATGGATCAGAGAAGTGTGTGAGGGACATATCCGTGGACATCGCTGATGTAGCAAAAATAGAAAAGTAACATATTATTTAAATAACGGATAAAAAATGTATGCCGACAAAGAAAGATCGTTGACAATTAAGTAGCCATAATCGAAAATTCATCACCAGCAAAATTTGCTGGATTGTAACATTTACTTCTGTCAATATTTGCCGGTGGTTACTAGTCGATGAGCAGTTAAAGGATTGCTAACACAACGGCAGTGGCGAGTGCTTTTTATAATCCTCCATCCTATATAGAGTCCTGCTTATTAGACGCCTTTGCGTAACGTTGCGACACCTTCAGTTCACTGATGTCAGTCATACATGTACCGTATAAGTAATTATTTTTGTATTCTTATAGGCTCTAAAAGATACTTTTCGAAGCAGATATAAATTTCGGATTACATTCTATATATTTCAGAATTGATTTAGAATTTTTTCATTTGCCAATCTTCCTAATCACTACAAAAAGCAAGACTTCGCATAAGACATTTTAATTTCAATAGTTGATTTCTCGACTATGAAGCTCTAAAAGGTTGAAAAATTTTAACCAAAGCTTCAGTGTATTTTAATACAACTTTCATCAAAATATCAAACGATTTTCATTTGTAATTCTATTATCGAGGGTACTCCTTTGATAAAAGATAAAAAATTCCGTGTGAGAAAAACTCAAAAATACTCTTTAAAATGATAAATCCAGGTGAAATGCTTTTTTTATTGAATAATACTACAGTCACATTTTCTTCCCACAAGTGCACTTCCACAAGCTTCAGATGCACTCTTGAAGATGTTTCTCAAAATTATCCATGGAGTCACTCTATTTTTTTTGTCTAATTCACTATGCAAATACTTTTTCTCTGGGTGGGTATAATCTCTAAGCATATCAAAATATTCCATTGGTACTTCTAGTTTTGAAAAATTCTCCTATTTGACCCGCGCCTACTTTAGAATACCTTAGGCGGAACAGCAAGGTGTTACCTACGCATTTGAATGCACCACAAATTAAGTTAGAGATGCAATGTCGATGAGTTGAAGCAAATTGACCGAAGCACACGCAAGATGATGAAAATCCATCGAAGTCATGATCCTAGATTTTCTGCACAGATTTTCTAATGCGACTCGTACACCAACATGCATTCGTTAATGTTGCGGCGTTTCTCTACCGAGCCGCATATAGGGCCTAAGAGGAGCTTGGTCTTTCATTTGATTCCAGCGACACTACACATGGGCTAGCATCACTAACAACTTTGAGGCTTAAAAGTCGTGTACAGAAAGTAGAACATTCGCTTCTACTGAAGGAACATGCCGATAAGCCCCTTCATGGTAAATTCTACGGCTATATACGTAGAGAAGAGCTGTTGATGGGTCTGTCCAACGTGTTTCTCAAATCTGCTGAATTAAGTTTGGAGACTGAGGAACTTCTTGTTGCCTGTCAAGACAGCGTTACACATACCTTAGTTTACCGCGAGCGCATAATGAATGTACCTGTAGGCGACAGAAGCTGCCGAGCGTGCAAGCAAGAGCCAAGACATTGTTATCAAGGGATGCTCAAAGTATGCACGCTTTGGCTACACAGAGACACAATGCGGCTCTAAAAGTGTTATGTTGCCATCTTCAGCACTTCTATGTTACAGTAGAAATTTTATATTGAAAAGTTACTCGTCCCCAGGCACCTCCAAAGATATTTCGTATCCACGATACAGGGTAACATCACACGAGGACAGATTCTCAAACGCCTCAACCACCATTCCCGATCTCCAGGAGAAATAGTGGCGGCCGTGGCGCATGTTTTTCCTAAGGGAATTTTCCAGAATTGGGCATGTCTAGTTTAAGGAATAGAAAAAAATTATCTGAATAAAATGACGATTCAGATACGCTTAATTAAATAATATATTGTACAAACTATTCGATAGTCAATTTGAGCCTACTGCGTAAATATGTTTAAGTAGGCTTAAATTAACTTTCGAATATTTTGTATAATATAATATTTAATTAAACGTATCTGAATCCTCATTTTATTCAGATGTCATAAGAGAGTCAGCGGAGTACAGGAGGATCTTTTCAGACAGAAATATATAAATCCCAACACTTCATACACTAATAGGTTTTTTCTTTATAAGGCCACGTGATGAGTGAGTCACGTGACCAGATTCCTACCTTACCGTCACTTTTGTTATTTCCTCACTTATTTTAACATAAAGCACCACATCCAGTTAGAAATTTGGGATAATAAATAAGAAGCACTAAGAAAGATGGGTCTGGTCCAAAATTTTGATACTTATGAAAACAGTTTTTTTTATAAATAATTTTTTTTTCATAATTACTAAAATTTAGGGCGAGACCTGCCTTTTTTAGTCCTTCTTATTTAGTATCCTAAATTTTCAATTAGATGTGGTGCTTAGTGTGAAAATAAGTTAGGAAATAAAACCTATTTTAACACCGATGCTGCGCTGAAACTATGAGTGTTGCAGTTGATTCGATATATATAATTAAACTATTTGTCATAAGGACAACCGCAGGATTTCGCCGGGATCGGGTGCCAATCTGAAAATTTGC
>JAAAKG020151260.1:0-31377 GCA_010014905.2 Druon quercuslanigerum
ATTGACTCGAACGGAGTGAAACTAGCCTCCACTCGAAAGATCAGGTGACATTTTCACTCGAGAAAATTTAGAGAGTAAACTTTCAAGTTAAAAGAAGTACTTTCTATGAAACAATTCAATTTTCTACCTAAAAATATGAATTTTCAACAAAACAGTTCACTTTCAAATACTAACAGTTGCATTTTCAACAAAAAAATCATTTAAATTTCTTAAATTTAAAAAATATAATCGTAACAAGGAAGCAACGGCATAAAAATAACTAGAAATAGAAATGCAAAGCAAATAAATTGCTGACAAGAAAAATATATCAGGGTGGTCGAAAAATTTTCTAAATTCCATGTTTTTCCCCGGAACAATTTTTCATTTTCCCTGACTATTAATATTCAAAGATTAGAATCTTAATTTCTTAACATTTTATTAAATATATATAATCTTTTATGAACGGGATAAAACAATTTTTAATTAAAATTTCAAATTTATTATCGATGACAATTATTTAAAGCGTTTCTGATAGAAATTCCCTGAATCTTGAAGCAGAAGCGGCTTAGCCCATCTACTGTCATTTCTCACTCTCAGGACATTTGTATCTGCTTAGTTTCTTAAATCGTCTCAGGTGACGGAAAGGATTTTCAAAAATTAATGGGATCAGTAGGTTTTCCTTTCTAATTTATTTCTCCCTTTTTATTTATATATCAACTAAAAAAGCTCTTAGAGCTCCCATCAAGTAACTTTGCAGACCAGTGGACACCTGTCGCAAGCTATTGTTTAGTGAATGCCAGGAGGGTTGAAACCTGAGGCAACAAAAGTCTGTGCAACAGGCTCATAATGTGTGCTCGAGTTACGCCAAAGAGGACTTCGTGATCCGTGATTCGAACACGATGCTCGTAGAGGGAAATTGGAATGGGGAAAAGAAGAAAAAAAGAGAAAACAGAATACTTAAGGCATGGAATGAATCGAATTCCTTTAAAGAAAAAACAAGCACGACAGATTTCTAGAAACTATCACATAACCAAGTGTGCAATCTGATTTAACAAGGAGGTATGCAACTATGCCTACATATTTAATGACAATCACCTTGAAACAACTTTAAACAAAAGAAAATTTATTCTGATTTAATGAGAATGCAAAAAAGTTCATTTCCATATGAAGTGAAGAAAAAAAATCTTTGAAAACACTTTGCTCTATCAGTTTTTATTATGGAAGGAATGAAAGCAATTGTAAAAAGAATTCAACTATAAGAGAAGAAGGATGTTCGTATAAAAGAGATGTAAAAATATGCTAAGGAAAAAAGTGCGAATCGTGGGAGAGTAGAGGAGAAATATGGGAATATTATAGCCGGAGGAAGGCTTTAAGACTTAAGTTCCAGTTCAGAGTTTAGACTGAACAAGCTGTGTGGCCTGAAATCGAATTACTTTCGCACCATGGAGACTTCCTTTCATAACACCTGTCAACGAGCCTGTCTATGATTTCTATATTTTTTTTCTTTTTCAAATACTTATTTAAGTAATTATTAAATAACTTCAAAATGCTACTTAGGTTCTTGCTGTGTATGATTTGTTAAACAAATTAAACCCCCACAAATAAAACAATGGTTGGGAACCATAAGGGGCTAGGCTAATAATTATTCGGAAAATTTTTCAGGAGTACGGGAAAAATGTACAACGAAGACGTACTCGGATAAGCTGTTGAGGAACTTTGTTAATTTATTAAAAAACAGTAATATTCAATATTTTCCCTATCTGAAAAAATCTTTTATGTTTTCTTCTGTCTACAATCTACATTGAAGCTCACTTGCGTTCCACTCGTTGAGAATTCTTTTACTCTGAGATTTTTTATAGAAAGACAGTTTATTTTTTTATGTCAAACAGAATTTCTTTGGCTTGCAGGTAGTGAATTTCCTGTAGAAAATCAAATTTATATCTTAGAAGTTACATGACATTTTTAAAATAAATTTTTCAAGTTTGGTTTTAGGCGTAAATACGAATTTCTCCGTTAGTAACCCATAAATGGCCATAGCTTTTCTAAAAATTATTATTTTTATTTGGATCATGATTTCTTCAGATTTTAGATATAGTGAACTTCCGGTAGAAAACAAAATTTTTTACTCCTTAAGAGCAACATGGAATTTTTTGAAGAAAGATTTTAAGCTCAGGATTCGGATTGCCCGATGGTGGCCTATAAACGGCTAAAACCTCTTCGGAATTTATTTTGTCATTTAGAACACAATTTCCTTAGATTTCAAACAATAACTTTTCAGGCGAATAAGAATTTTCCGACATCCTTGGAGCAACAGAGAATGTTTTAGTACAGTTTTAAAGCTAGGGTTTAAGTAAAACAGGATAGAGGCAAAACTTTATTTTCAAAATTCCATGAATGTTTAAAGAACACAATTCGCATTGCTTAATATTTTTAATTGTTTGTAGTCCCTCTTATAGGAATTTTCGAAGAAATTTCCTGACTTCGGCTTAAGCTTAGAATTAAACATTATAATTTAAAATCAACCAGTACAAAATAAAACAGTATTTTATTAGTTCACGCCTAAAACATGAAGTCATTTTATTTTTAATTTTAAGGGCTTGTAAAATTGTGCAACTTCAAATTAAAAACATGCAATTTATTTTTCTAAAATAAACTTTTGTATAACTTGTTCTTTCAGCAATTTTGAAGTTCTTAATTTTCTAGCATTACCTTTTTTTACGTAACAAGTTCTGCTGTAGTGTGAATCTAAAGTTATACCATAATGTCCTTCTCAATTTGAAATAAGCACATGTGAATGAGTAAAAATCCTTATTAGTCAATCTTCAGTGCCGCTAGGACCATATTAGGCCAAATTTGAAAGAATTGCAGTATTACACAATTCAAAGTCGAGTATTACTTTTACTATTCATAGTTAGAGTTAAAATTATTCAAGTGTTATTCAAATGAAGCCTACTTTCTTTCTAGACAGTCAGATTATCTGTCTTTGCAAGTGAATGGGTTTCGAGATGTCTCATTCAGACATTTATGGACCAGTGAAACTGAAAATGAAAGTTTTTCTTCTGATAGTTTAAAAATATTTAGATGGAGAAGATTTAGTAATACGTAAAAGTTTCCTAATAATATAGACAGTGCCTATTTTTTTATTATTTATATCCAAAATCTCAAAGTACTAAAATTAAAATTGCTCTACTATTGTAAGGTTTTTTAATGTGAAACTGATCAGCGTGGCCACTCAAACTTAAAAAAAATATCAGGCTATTTTCCGGTTTCCCAGGTGGAAAATTACGTTTGTCTCTGCTGACTTTTAAGCGTTTATAATAATAATTATTCAGTACTAATTGCTCAATACATTAATTTAATTTTATTATAACAAAGAATTACAAATTTTAGAATTTAAGTGACACACTGCATACAGACGTATGCACACATAAAAAGTTGCGTGACTGTTTAATTTTTGAGTTTAAGATTTAAAAAAAAACTTGTTTTGAGCTATTAGTTAGCACTATTCAATGGCAAAAAGTGCGCTTTAAAACGATAAACATGTGCGAGAAAGCCCTGATCAAAGACCGGCGCGTACCAGAAAGCTTCAATTTTGACACATAAAAAGTAACTTTAGCAAAAACTATTTCTTTCCAACATTTCACAAATTTTTATGGGCAAACTTTAAAAAACCAAAATCGAAATGTGCTCTGAAAATTAATGACGCCGCGGTGACACCAAACTATGAAGCATGGAACTTATACTAGCAAGCATCGTGGCACTTACGTCTATATGCGCTGCCTTTTTTTTGCTAGGCCTATACTTTGGGTCGAACTCGACCAAAATCTTCTACAGGGACACGAGTTTCAGGGGGACAACTAGTTTAAGCCAATAAACTGATTTTGGTAAAATGTAAATATTTTAATTTTAGTAAAAGGGATTTTTCAAGAAAATAGAGGGGTGAATTCATTAAAATATCGTTAATGTAGGTAACATATGCCTAAGATTTCATGAAAGTCTAAACATATTACATTTTTGAAAAAGATAGTGGAATTTTTAACCAAAAGAGATGAATTTTCAACCTAAAAGGTTTCAACCTAAAAGGTCGAATGTTTTAGAAAAGATTGGACTTTTAAACCGAAAAAGATAAGTTATCAAGAAAAAAGTTGATTTTTAACCAAAGAGTTGAATTTACATCTAAGAAGAAAATAATTCTTAACCAAACACAGTTGCATTTACCACTAAATAGTTAAACTTTTAAGAAAAATAGAAGAATTTCAACAAAAACATTAAATCTTTAATTAAAAAAACTTGAATTTTCGAACTCAAAAGACGAATGGTTTTAGAAGACAGTTGAATTTTCAATCGAGAAAGATGAATTTTCAATCTAAAAAGATGAACATTCTACCCAAAATTAAGCCAAAGAGTAAAATTTTCAACCAAAAGAGATGAATTCTTGGCCAAAAATATAATAGTACACTTTTCAATTAAGAAGAATTATAGCTTTTAACCATAAATTTCTCAAATACAAAAGGAAATTTAGTATTTTAACTATCCATCAACACAAGCTTTAATTTCTTAAATATATAGTAAAAAAGGAACATTAACTGTTTAATCAAATATTATCTTAAAAATATTAAATATAAAATGAACTTCGATATTTTAACGGTGATGGTTGCCAACACTGAGCACCAGGGAGCTCATTAGAGTCAAAAGAAGTTAGCTGACGAGCAAAGCTCGGCTCTCACATTCGGATTTTTTTTATATTTTATTTTTTACCATTTTTTAAAATTAATATTATCTAACTTTAATGCATAAAGGAATATAGTTATAAACCTGTTAAGTATATTCTTTTGTGTATAAAGGTTAGAAAATATTAATTTAAAAAAATTGTAAAAATAAAAATCATAAGAACTTTTTCCCAACATTATTTTTACTTCACAAATACTTATTCTACATATTAAAAAAAATTTGTTCTCTTTAAAGACTTTTCTATGATGCATAGATTCCGAGGCATTCAGCATTGAAAAAAGTGTGTTTTTTTATGATCATAACTCTAAAACGGCTAAATAAAGAAGCACAATAAAGGTTCATGTTAAAGAAAATACAAATACGCACCTATTTCACTTTTATTTTAAACCTAAAAGTTCCTTCAAAAATTACGCACATTTTTTGTTAGCAAAAGAATGGAGAAAAAAATTATTGTTTTCTTTCCCTATAAAGAAAACTGAATTTTCAATTTTTCTGACAAAGCCAATTGCATTTGAAAGTTATTGGATCAAACTTGAAAACCACATTGGTGCAGGGTGGGCAATACTCGTTTGGTGTGCGCGCACGCCTAACCTGTGAGAGCCGAGCTGCGCTCGTTAGCTTGCTTTGCGGGGACTCTAATAGTTTTCCCGCTGAGCATAATTCCAAACACTTTTTTTTTCGTAGAGCAAGACGATATTTACTGCAAAATTAAAAACAAATCTGAAAAAGTCCCGGCTTATTCCACGTGCTCAACAGTCGAGGCTAATTCTAGGTTTTGCCGGTCAGTGGCCAATCTGAATATTCTATTTTAAAGTTACGAGATGCGTAAAAACGTTCTTCCTGAAGTGTAATAATTTTTATTTAAAAAAAGGTTAAAATTCCCAGGTGGTTCTTCACGTAAACGGCCCTAGCTACAGCCATATCGCGTCTTATCCAGAAATCTGGGCACTTGAAAAAGCAAGTACATTGTTTACAGCGATTATGGCAGTGCAGTGCCCCGTAGCCTTACGTGTCGCTCGATAATATAGTGGAAGTAAAAGAGTTACGCAAAGAACTCCCTTGTACACAATTACAGATATTCATGTATATATGTACAATGTAAATTGTAAATACAAACAGGCATATAAGTATATATTTCATATTGTGTGTGTAGCTGCTGAACGGCAGAGCTCATTAATTACAGATTGCGATCCCTGTATATTGTGCTGTGAGAGCAACTGCTACGCGGTTACGGTGTTTTATTTAGACACTAGGGAAATGTGTGCGCCTATCCTATCCTTTGCTCACAGGTGCCTATAAGATGTCGTGAGAGCCACAACATTTTACCTCGCATTTTGCCCAGCGTCAATTCTGTATTCTGCAATAACGTTTTTTTTCTCTTGAGGACTGTGAGAATAATCTGACAACGATGATACGCTCACTCGACTCTTTTCGATCTTGTCGATTGTTTTTAATCTCAAGAGTTCTCTCAACCAAAGATTGTGGTTAGCTTGTCAACTCTTTATAGTCGAGAAAAAGAATATAGCTCAGAATGTAAAAGTAACAATGACTTTCTATTTGTTTAGAAATTTTTTATCACTTGTCAAGTGTTTTTTCTTGCATGTTCACGATTTACTTTCTAAAAGAAAAAAGGGTGTATTGTTAATACAGTAAAAGTACCTGTCATGAAAGAAATTTCGATAGGGTCTATCTTCTTGTGTACCATTGTTTTATAATGGATGACCGTATTTGTGGAACAGGAATACATATGCAAGAAAACGGAGTTTTTCTTATATTAGTATCACTCAATTGTTTTATGTTATCCAGGGGAAATTGTAATTTTGAAACTGAATTTTGGTTTACTGGTTGCTGTCACCCACCTGAACACCTATCAAAGCATTCGCTTTTCGATATTAGACTAAATAATTGTTAATAAGCAAACTAATTGAAATAATATTTACCTAATTACTATAGAAAAAGTCATGAACATCTACATATACAATAAGGTATTTTCACTTCAACCACCAACTAACTTCGCTTCATTGAATGCAGAAAATCTAGAAAAAATTTCTTCGAACGCCCAGGCATCAATTTCGATGCAGAAGGTCATGCATGCCATGTCGGGTTTGACTAACATATAATATATTCAAATCCCTTGAAATCTTTAAAATCCCTTAAAATCTGTAGAAATCCCTTGAAATCCGTATAGAAATCCCTAGAAGCACCTTTAAATTTTATTTTATTTATTCCCTAAAGTTCTCTATAAATCTGTAGGAATCTTTTAAATGTCATTGGCATCCTGGATAACTCTTTAAAATTCTTTTAAATTTTCTGAAATCCTACCAAATTCTTTGAACATGCTTGGAAAATTGGTAAATCTCTTTAAACTTCTTGGGCTTTCTTAAAATATCCCAAACTCTTTTAAATCCTTTGAAATCCGTTGAAATCCATTTAAATTATTATAAAATTACTCAAATGTGATTAAATCTCTAGAATATCTTTCAAAATTTCTTAAAAATGATGAAATATTTAACATCCTATAAAATCCAGTTAAATCTCAAAGTTCTTAAGATCATCTGAAATCCCTTAAAATCCACTCTGAAATCTGTTAAAGAACATTGAAGTATGATGAAATCCACTGAAATCCTTGGAAAACTTCACTTTTTTTAATTCCTTTAAATTCACAGAAACTGTTTTAACTTATTATGGTATATTTTAATATCGTTTGAAATCCTATGAATCCCTTAAATATTGTAAAACTACTTGAAATCTTTTTAATCTTCTAAAATCCTAGAAAATCCTTGGAAATCCTTTGATAACCTTTTAAAATCTGTTGAAATTTTTCTGATCTCTTGAAATTTCTTTGAATATTTAAAACCTTTTGAACTAATTGAAATCTTAAAAAATTGTTAGATATTCCTTTAAACGTTTTGAGAATGTTTGAAATCTGTTGATGTTTTGATTTTCGAGATGGCGGATATATGCAATTTTAGCTAATTCAGTGAAGAAATTTGAAAAAATGTTTGAAGCAAAAATAAAAAGTAGTTGCATCAGCGAGAAATTTAAGGAAATAGCAGCATTAGTGTCATTTTTTTTAAATAGCAGCAAAATATAAATGCATGGTTAAAAACAAACGTGTCAAAAAGTGCCATTAATGGAGGGGTTCCAGGCCTGTATCAAATACGATTTTTTCAATTGTTATAAATTCAATTCACTTTTCTCTCACGCTGCAACCTTTCATTAAATATTACACCAGCCTATCCTTTAACAAGATCATAATGCCCACCGATCGTAAATTTTAGTTCCATCGAAAAGTCATTTCGCTCGTTGGAGCGATCATTCTCGTCATAAAGTGAAATGAAAGCCTCTTATATCATTTGAGCTCATAGGTTTTAAACATTAGAAAAAAAAGTTCTTGGCCGGTGATAGTCGACAGGTTTTCATCGATTACTCACAACTTGTATACAAGTGCACCGACCTTTCGTTCAAAATCCACCAGGATAGTTATGAACGGCGTGCAGCGCGGACGTCGAACCTGATATCGATTCCTATCGCGGTGCTAGGAAAGCGACTTTTTGAAATGTACTTTTTTCACGATAAAAATCGATTTAACGTGATTGTACGGTTTTTGAATCACAATCACTTTCTAAAAAAGAAAAAGTACGCTCTTTTATATATTCGTGCGTAATAAGCGTTTCGCATGAAAAATCGTTGCGTATTTGATTATAGGATTATACTGCTGTGTTACAAACACACAATAAATATTGCACCAGGGCAGAAATTAGTTGGCCACAGTCACACGGAGTAATCAGGAAGCTATATTCTATAACAACCTGGAGCAACTGGATTTGAAACTTGACACTTGGCTTCGCGATTAAATAATAGTTTCGCAGCACTGATTTCAATTTTCAATGCGGAAGCTTTCAAGAACATTTTTTATCAGTTTCAAACACTAAAAAAAACTGTTATAGTTTACAGTCGCCAAAGCCTGGTCCCTATTTGCCCTGCATTACAACTCCTTGTTCCGAAATTCGGGATAATTAATCAAATCTTTTACATAAGTTTGGCAAGTTCTCCCAAAAATTTCAGGATGACTAGTCCATCCTATCGTCGAGATACAGCCCTCAACAAAATATATTAATTTTTAACCAAACAGTTCAATTTTCAAACAAAAAAAAAAAAACAAAAAAAAAACAATTGGATTCAACCAAGGGAGACAAAATTTTATCAAAATAGTTGAATCGCCAACAGAAAAGAAATGAATTTTCAACAAAAAAGTTAATTTTCAACCTAATAGTTCAATTTTCTTGAATCTTTAGGCTAAAAAGACAAATAATCTACAAAATAGTTGATTTTTCAAGCCTAAAATATGAATTTTCAACAAGAAAGTTCCCTTGCAATCCAAAAAGACGAAGTTACTACAAAACAACTTTATTTTCAAACCGAAGATATGAGTTTTTAAGAAAAAAGTTCATTTAAAACAAACTGATTGAACTTTCAATCAAGTAGTTCCATTTGCAACCAAAAAATACGAGTTTTCTACAGAAAGTTTAATTTTCAACGGAAAAAGAATTATTAACCAAAAAGTTAATTTCAAACCAACTAGTTCAATGATTAGCTAAAAAACAAAGAATAGTTTAAAAAAGAGTTCAAGTAAATAGTGGAATTTTCTATAATACTACTACATAATTGCATTTTCAAACATAAAAATATAAATAATAAAAAAGTTCATTTTCAACCAAATAGGTGAATTTTTAAACCAAAAATACGTTTCGTAAACAAAAATGTTAAATTTTTAACCAAAATGGATGACCTTTTAACAAAATAGTTGAATTTTCAACTAAATAACGAAACTTTCAACCAAATAATAATATCAAAAATTAGGAATTTTTAAACAAAATGACGACTTTTCTCTCCAAAAAGATGAATATTGAACGGAGCAGTTGAATTTTTGATCAAAGATTGCATTTAAAAGTTGCATTTAAAGCAAAAAAATTTTTTGAAGTCTCACATATAAATATAAGTATTGTTTGTTTTTTACTCGATAATAGACTACTTTCAAAATTGGTATCTGAAAAAATACGATTTGAAAATGTTTGGTCTTTTTCAGGGCTTTTTAATGTTTTAAATAATTTATTGGGTTTCAAAAATAAGTCTAGGCCTTACAAATTTTCAAACTCAAGTCTTCCAAAATGAAAAATGACCAATTGGAAGTACTAGAAATTAAAGAATTAAAGCTGAAAAGTACATATATTTAGTTGTAAAATTAGAAATCGAAAGCTTTCAAGGTTAAATAATTTTATGTTAGTTTCAAGCCTTTAATTTTTCCTTTACTATTCATATCTTAATTGCTATTCTACCTTAATGCCAGAATTATATAACAAAAATATGTAAACAATTTCAGTATTAAGCATTAAAATTAACAAAATTAATTGAAACGTTTGAAATGGTACAATTTAATGTTCAAAATATTCCAAATTGAATAATTACGAATACTGGTGAATGTGCAGAATTCCGGAAAATAAAACTATGAATCCAACAACAAATAAAAAAGAGGAAAGGAAAATCAGAAGACCATCGTCGTTTTACTTTTATTATTCTCTAATCACAATAAAAAACATTTGTAAAAAATAATCACTAACGTTTCGGCACTCTGTATAGATTCAATTTGTGTAAAATTGATTAATTATAAATTAAGAAAAAGAAAAGTGATACATTAAAAGTATTTAACAGAAGCCCTGAAAATGAAGAATTTTTAATTTGGGTCAACTTATATTAAACAAGCGCACATTGAAGCAATTAATGTTAAATTAAAATATAATGTTAAACAAATATGAATTTTCATAGTTATATATTCTAATTTGAAGCATTTAAAGAAAAAATAAATATATACGATTACACGAGTATGTTGTGCCAATTAATTAACTTTCAAATTTTAATTCCTTTTAAAGTAATATTCAAATTCGATTTTAAAAATTTTACCTATTTCAAAACACTTATAGGGTCTAAATATCTTAACGTAATCTAGATTTTTAACCTCAATACCAAGATTAAAAGAAAAAATAGCACAAAATTTGTGATAAAGCTAAATAATCTTATCTTGTCTAAAGCTAACTAAGAATTTTAATGCTGCAAGCCCATTTCAAAAAGAAAAAATATCACAAAATTTGTGATAAAACTAGGTAATCTTATCTTGTTTAAATCCGACTAAGAACTTTAGTACTGCAAAACCATTTATACGACCACTTTAAAAATCGGTAGGTATCAATTCGCAAGCGTTTTATTTTTTGTTTAATTCTCCTTATTTAAAGCCAGAGAGTGCATTTAACTCGCCGGAAGTAATCAATCCAGGGTCAAATAATTTGTCCTAGCTCCAGCGAAGGTCATCGCTCAAGGCATGAAGGAATTTCTTCAGAGAGGGATCCAAATTTTAAAGGTTTCATTTTGAAAAAGGGGAAAAATAATTTTAGTTCTTAAAGTTATAAAAATAAAACAAAACATGGGATTATAAGGCATCAAAAGTGAAGGAATCAACAATCCGCCTATGTAATTTTCCACTATAAAATTCTCGCTTCGTTTGTAAGGATCCTGAAACCTAACATTACCTTCAAATTTCAATTTTCTCAAGTCGAGATAACCACCGATTTTACGATTTGTCCAATTCGCGATTTGGCGATCATTTTTAAAGCGGGTTGCGAAATCACAAAGATTGCGCCAATAACGAGGACATTACTTTTCTTCCTGTGCATTGCAAACTTAAAAGTGCAATTCTTAAATTGTAAATTGTAAAACAATACTCCGCAATACTCCGGTGCACAAATGAAAACCTGTTTTCCTGGATTGGATCGTCCTCGCTGGCCTTGGAGCAGCAGCTGAATAAGTCGTGTTTCCTCCAACCATTTTATTGTTTCGCATTTGCTGAGAATACTCGTTATCACGTGGGCTTTAAAGATTTTTATCATATGCAGTATAATAGTGATGCATGAATAAATTGTCAAGTCGGTGGAAAAACAAAACCCAATAGGAAATCTTCGTCAACCTCGTCTCCAACATTATTATTATCATCATACATCGGATGATAATCACTCAGAGTTGATGTTTTGAATGAGAATAGGAAGCTAATCGTCAGCAAACCACTCTGTCGAGTCGTGGGCGTGACGAGATGGTTGATTCCAATTAAGATCATAAAATCGACCTTATTTAGTAAAATTTATCGTCAGTTTTATTGCGTGTTATTATATTGAAACGAGGTGGAAAACAAGAGCTTATGCCATTTTTGTACGATTCTTAAAATAAGTTACGTTCGAAATTCAAATCTTTCTTCCTATTTCTTCCCATTCCAACTTGTTCAAAAGTTAATCCATAGTGAAAGCTTACCTGAAAAAGAAAAAATGAATTTAATATTTGTGAGTTATAAGTTTGCGTACTAATTTAATATTTTCTTTTAATTCAGAACAAGACTTAAAATCATCGAAATTAAACAGATTGATAAAATAGAAAAAAGGCACATTAATTACTGCAAGAAATTTTAGAAGACAAAATAGTTGAGGTTATAATAATTTATTAAAATATAGTTGTTTGCATATTTATGTTTTATCTTCCGCTTTATGCAAAAGTCGAAATTTTCATTTAATTTTAATTTACAAAAGTTCATTCTATTCCTTGAAAGGTCTTTGCAATATACATTATTTATTTATAAATAATGCGTACAATTATTTTAGTTAGTCATTTTATTAAATAAACAATTTACTAAATAATGTTACATAAAAACATGAAGAATACAACAATTATAAAGAATCTTTCGAGGAATAGGATAAGATTTTCTAAATTAAAATTGAATTTAAATTACAAGTTTGACCCAACATTTAAATAAACGCTTCAACCTTTTATTATTAGTTACGCTTTGATTCCTCTTCTAAAATTTCTTTATTTTAAATTTAAAACTATGCACAAATTTAAATTGACAAAACATGGAAGATTTATTCCATATTTTTATCTTAAAAATTTCCATGAAAAACTGACAAATTTGAACAGTCATACAAATTAAAAACACTCAATTCAAAATAAAAAAAAATTATAAATAAATTCGAAGTTAAGAAAGAGGCTTGGATTTAGGCCTACTCAAAATATTAGTCGTTTTGCCTTGAAGTTTTGGCTTTTTGAAATTCTCTAAAAAAAATTTATTTTTGACAATTTAAATTTTTAATTGATTTAAATCATCATTTTTTGACAAGGTATATTTTTCGTTCTCCTATTACTCTCATTTTAAGAGGTGTAAATAATGAACATTTAGCTCGTCGAAATAAGAATTATTTCTTAAACAATCTAATTGTTAAAAGAAATGCAAAAACATTAATTCTATAAGATTGTTTGACATACCTACAAGAATATAGACAAATCGCGCGTAATTACATACATTTTTGTAATACGTGAGCAATTCCCAAGACATGATCCAATAATCGATTTAATAGCAATATATTTTGGAATATAGCAATCCAACGTAAATTCTTCATGCTTCACGACCATAGGCATACTTAAGGCATTTTTTATGATATACATATATCAGAATATTAAATTAAAAATAACACATCATTATAATTCCAAGAATTAAAAATGCCATCACAGAAAAACACCGATCCTCGAAAGTAAACCAAAGTCGAGGTAACAAAATTGAATTCATCATTTTGAGACTGTATTTTCTCAGTTAGAGTAACGTGAAGTGTTGTCTTCAAACTGTCAGCCACCTGTCACCTGTCACGATGATTTTGTCGGGCGTTATTTTGGCGAAATAGACGTTGATAAGCAGGTAAGTTTGTTTAAAATAACAAACTAAACAATTTTGTACTTCGGTATAAGAAAACAATGTTTTAGGATTACTGCAAGATTTACCAATAGTTATTAATAAAATAATATCAAATTTAAACTTAAGTAAGTTTATAATTTCACATCGGAGATATTAATCAAAGAATAATGCTTCCAAATGTAAAACTGTGTATCTACAAGATATCATGTACTTTTCACAGATTTAATAAAACGTTTGAAACAAATTAATTAGTTTCAATTCACCTGAGCCTAAAGCCAGCAACTTACATCAACAATTTCCACAAAATAATAATAATTAACAAACTTTTAATTTCCTCCCATTTTCCAGTGATTATTAGCTTGTCTAAGCATCTCAGCTTTAGTTTAAATGTCGACGGCCATGACTAACCGAAGATTTGCAAGTTGCATTACGAAGTTATAATTTTTATTCTAAGTAAATAGTGCGCACTGTTAACTGAAAGAAAGTTGAAAATTAGGTAAATATTATATCAATTATTTTGCTTATTAACAATTATTTAGTCTAATATCGCAAAGCGAATAATTGCTTTAACAGGTGTTCAGGTGGATGACAGCGAGGTTCAGCGCTTCAGAACCCTAAAAATGAGCCAAAAATTTAGACTAAAAAATGAGACTAAAAATTTTCATAGTGAGACCAATGAAATTGGGGCTGCAACAAATTTAACACCAGCCTTTTTCTGTGCTTCCTTAAATTGAAACCTTGACCAAAGGTACGGTGGATTTCTTAATAGTCATAAAATGACCATAAACAAAAAAAAACTAGTCATAAATTTTTTCAAGACCCTTGGCAAAATGTTTTCTAATAGCATCATAAACTATAAAAAAATGACAGTTAATTCCACCGAAAGTAACTTTCCCATTTATGTCATGCGGGATCATTTTGAAAGTTTAATTAACCACTCTCAATCACTCACAACGTGAATTCGACGAGATGCATAAGAAAAGGTAAATTTGAGAGAATTTAGGATAATTAAGTTAAAACATCCGAAACATTCCATTCATTTCCGTAACATTAAAGTAAATTTTGAGGAATGTAAGGGAAATGAGAAGAATGCCATGAAATTCATTTTAAAAAATATGGCGAATTAAAAAATACTCAAGTATACTGCAAAAAATAAAAAAAAATGAAAAAAAATCATATAATTCAGTAAGTTTAAAATCTATTTAGAAACGTTTAATGGAATGTAAAAGCATTTGATAAAATGACTAAGAATTCAAGCTGAGTTTACATAACTTTCAGATGAATTAAACAAAATTTTTAAAAATATTCATTAAATTTAAAAGAATTTATGTGAATTAAGAAAAACTCAAGATAAATTAATAATAATTCAGGTTCATCTCCAATTAATTAAAGTTTTAAAAATATTTGAAAATCGCTTCAAATATTTGGAACACTAGGAAATCCCTCATTTCTTGTGAAATACATTCTTTGAAATCTATTAAACTTCAATAAAAGAAACAGTGAAATTTTAAGAAATCTGATAATATTTTCTAAAATCCTAAAAAATGTATTAAAATACCTTCAGAGGTTTTAAGCTCCCTAAAATCATTGAAATCTTTTAAAATATCTTAAAACCTTATAGGTCGCGTGAAAGCGTTTCACATCCTCCAAAATTCTTTAAAATTCTTTACAACCACATGAAAATTTTTTTGAATAGCTTAAAATCATTAATATCTTTGAAAATCTCTTTAAATCTTTTTAATTACTTGGAAATGTCTTAGAATTCTTTAAATACCCTAATATTGTTTTATCCCTTTAAAATCTTTACAAATTATTTAAATAAATCTAATATTTCCTGAAATTTTTTTAAATTCTTTGACATTTTTTGATATCTTGTGAAGTTTTGCAAAAATATTTTTTAAAACACTTTGCATTAAGTCAAATCCTTTAAAATCGTTTGCAATCCTTAAAAATTGGTTAAAGCTCTTAGAAACAAATTGGAATTTTTTTAAATACCCTCATTTGGAAAAAAAGTCATTTGGAATGACTTCAAATAATAAAAATCTATTAAAACTGCCATAATAGATTTCAAATCCTGTAATATCTTTTGAAATCTGTTGATTTTTTTAAGCTTTTGAAAACTCATCGGAATTTTCAAAAACACCCTAAAATCTTTCAAATATATTCTTTAAAATCCCTTCAAATTATTGAAATCAATTGAAAATTCCTTCGAAATATTTTTAAATCTACCAGATACCTCAATTCTTATGAATAAATTCTGTAAATATCATTAAAATATAATAAAATCTCGTGAAATTATGTAAAATCTGATATTTCCTGAAATCCTCAAAATTCTTATAAAATCTTTTGGAATCTTTTAATATCCTACAATCTCATAGATCCTACAAGATCGTTTCATATTTTCCAAAATTAAGGAATATTCTTTAAAACCCCATGCAATTGTTTTTTAAATGCTTGAAAATCATTCAAATCCTTAGCAATTTCTTGCAAACTTTTGAATCTCTCGAAAATGCATTGGAATCTTTTCAAATGCTCTAAAAATTTTCAAATCCATTAAAATTTTTTAAGTCCTTTAAAACTTTAAGCTTTAGAATTCAAATTATTGAAATCTGGTAAATATGGTAAATCTTGTAAATCGTTAATTTATTGAAAGAAAGTAATTACAGCGATCTTTTTTTATTTATTTAAAGTGACTAATGACTTTATATTAAGAAATTCGCTGACTTTCGCAAATTTTTTCAAAATCTCGGACTCTTCCCTGACCAGCGGCCACCCTGAATAAATGAACGATCAGGTCTTAAATTTCGTCAGTATCGAACTTGGGATCTTTTTCCCACGATTAATCTTGTAGTTACTTAATGTCTAAATGTCTCGCCATAAAGAGAGGCTTTCGTCGAGTGCGACCATCAGCAGCAGCCACAAGTGGTGTGCGGAACTCTATAAACGATTTTCCCAACGACAGGATGAATAACATGGATCCCATTAGGTCGAAACAGAAGACAGGAATTTTTCCGAGAGTTTTTATTCTTAAACTGGAAGCCTTTGCTACGCCCCATTTAACGGAACTTTCCCATGGACTCATGGGTTGGTCTTCATCATCGTATATATAAAGACATAAATATATACATAAGCAGTAAGCACAATCGTACCGATCATTCTGATTCTCCTTTACCAGGTCGAGTAATTGTATGGTTAAAAAGAGATGGAATGATCGGTGAGAGATGAGAAAGGGGAGAAATATCTAAGTTCTATAAGACTAAGATTAAGACAAGACGAGACTAAAACTGAATCTAAGACTTTTTATAAGACTATAATATAACTATGGTTCCCGACCAGACTTTCTAAACCGATCATCCTTCTCAGAATCGTTTTCACTCAGGAAACTTTCAAGTAGGGGTCAATCCTGTCTTATTCTTACTCAATTTATCAGCTTCTATAAGCTTCTAAGTCTATAAGGAAGGGAGGTCAAAGATCAGGATTCCGAGAGAATGAGTTTTAATATTTGAAGCAGTGCAGGAATGAGAAGTGGTATTAAGCAGGACTGTGTGCAGTACTCCAGGGTTTTCAGACAATTTTTTTTATAAAATTAAGAGTTCAATCACCAAAAAAATTGGGGGGAACTATGCTAGAGTAGGTCAAAGAAAATGTCTTAATGTTTTATCATTCATGGTAAATTATTGAGAATAGTAATTTACGCTGTATTGGAACACTTACGTATTCATTTCGTTCAGTTACGAATTATGGAAACTTTTTCTCCTTTCAAAAAATACTGTATGACATTCGGTCGCATGATTTAAATTTTGATTTCAAAAGCTTTTTCGATCGTTTCTCTGTCAGAGAAGACAAAAAACATGGTTATATTTTGACGAAAAATTCTTTATCTATTTTTTGGCTTTTGGATATTAAATAAGCCCTAATTTCGGCACAGTCCGAGAAATTCAAACATTGCTGATGTCCTTCATTCTCAGCTTAATGTTTCATTCATTTACAGGGTGGTTTTCGAGTGTTAGGGGTGGTTTTTAGAAAAGGGTTTGATGTTTTCTGGCGGCTAGAAAATATTACAAACTGATCAAATACTTTTTCTGGTACATTATCAGCACTTTAGGGTAAGGGGTAGTTTACCAATGTTAAAAGGATGGATTTGGAAATTGTTTTTGGGGACGCTGGAGAGCCTGAAATGAGCCTTCAATTATGATGTGTTCACATTTATGATTAGTACATATTTAGTGCACTTTATCAGCACTTTTGTTTAAGGGGTCGTTTTTTAAAGTTAAGGGATGAATTTGGAAAGCGAGAAAGAGCCTTAAGTAGGCCCTTAATTCTGATGTACTCACTTTTAAGATTAGTGCATATTTATTTTTTCGAGTAGTTTTTTATGATAGGGGTTGTTTTTAAAAAATTTCGCCTGGTGCCATGCAAAAGCCTTAAATGAGCCTTCAACTCCTGTTAAAGAAAAAATTGGATATAACCAATTTTTCTACATGGTACGCTAGCTTTACGTAAAGCTGACAGTACCATGCATTTTTTTTTTAAATGCAGAACCCTACATTTGGCTTTTGGGTCTTTGGACAAAGTAGTACTTTCAGCTTTACACACCTGAAGAGTGCTTGTAAGTGGATATTGGCAGGTATCCGATAAGGATATTAAATCGAAAGTTTTTCTGGCGTTTTCAGACATCGAGTAGAAGTAATTGGTGAATGAAAATCCCAGCACCGGGCGTTTAGTGAAAAGTTAGCATTTTTTCCTTACAATAAATATATTTGGTTAATTTAAAAATATGTTTGTATTTTTGTTTATAAACATTGCGAATTTCACGCGCAGACATTTTCTCGTGTCTGTCACTGTTTGCGGGAAAAATGAGAAAATTCGATTTTATAAAGAAAAAAGTTTTCCTGGACACAAAAATTATTTTGCCAGCATCAAACTCACAAGATGTCTTTCTTTTGAAAGTCCTTTTTATATTTTCAGAAAACCCACGCTATTTTCTTAACATTAAACCTTTTTTAAATTTTCATGGGGATTTCGAATAAGAAAGAAACCTATAAAAACCTCAAATCTCTCAGAAGGTATAGAGGTAGAAAAATTCACGTAACTTTTTTTTTTACAAAGCGAAAATCTAGTGCGGCAGTTTCCATGAAAGTACAATCGCGCCCAGTGCTGCTTAACTTCGATAATAGAACGAAAACTCTTAAACAGGTCCGTATTTCCCAAAGAACACATTAAAGTTTTCAACTCTTATTCAATTTTGAAAATGGTACAGATTTAAAACTTAAAAATTTCAGAGCTTGATATTTTTGTAATATTTCTAATTTATTGTAAAACTTACAACAATTCTATGTTTTACTTTT
This sequence comes from Druon quercuslanigerum, assembly GCA_010014905.2. NCBI lineage: Eukaryota > Metazoa > Arthropoda > Insecta > Hymenoptera > Cynipidae > Druon > Druon quercuslanigerum. Next base: position 18,841 of record JAAAKG020151260.1, read on the forward strand.
AAATTTTCTTTGAAAAATTTCCATTCTCAAAAGTTTTAATTTAAAACATCTAAACTTGACGAAATTGGCATCTTTTTCTATTTTGCAAGTCATTACAATCTATTCGTAGAAGATAAATTTCAATGCCCCGAATTAGTTTTGTGGATCTGTAGTTATAATGATAAATATTTTCGACCTAATTGACACCTCGTTGACCCTCACATTGACCCCATCAATTTTTTAAGTCACCGAACGAAATGAGATATAATCGCAGTATGTATTACCAAGAAGGCTAAGAAGAATTTGACTGAATAAAATTTCAGAGGTATCATCAAAGCCGAAAGTATAAAAATGAGAAATACCAAATATTAAATTTAAATGTTTTTGAATTTAAAACGACCACAAATTTTCATTTCAAAGATTAAAAACAGCCAACCTTGAGCGATTTCGGATTCAAAATCATCAAACTTTCAAATTTAATATTTTTAAATCACCAAACTTCGAACGCTTCATTGTTAAATTTAAAAGAATCTAATTATGTGGTTACAAGATAATGTCCTATTAATAACAAAGTGAGTAACAACTTTTGTATTGTAATGTATCTAAGAATTTACAACGTATAAGGAAATGCAAGGATATGATTACTCACGGAAAGTGTAAATATGGATTATGAAAATGGAAACCAACATTAACTAATTATATAAAAAAAATAATGGGAAAAATTCATAAGAAATTCCCGGTTATTAGTTTGAGTTAAAAATGTAAATGAAGTTCAAATGACTTAGTATTAAATTAATAAATTTGTTTGACCAATTCAGACTTTAAAAGGACTTCAGTTTTTTTTTGTTTTCTTAAGATTAGTAATTTTTTGACTTATTCTTATTAGTAGCAATTTTTTAATAATTTAAATGGAGAGACAAACTCTCGAATTACTTGCTAATAAATTAAGAATGTTTGATTTTGATAAAGTAAAATTTTAAACTATTTAATCTCGACATTATCATAAATTCGTCATATGGCACCCCGATAAAGTATTTTCTGCATTGAACAAGATGGGATAATTAAAACTTTAGAAAAGAAAATTTAATAACCTCCAAATATTTTTCTCAGAATCTACCATAAATAGGGGTTCGTTTTCTCACAAAAACAAATAAATTTCCGACTCGAGGTTTGTGCAAATCCCAAAAGGAAAGGATTTCATGATGCTCCCTCAAGAGCACCTACATCAGCAGTACCTAATAACCTCCAAATGATGCGAAAATTAATACAATTTATACGCTAAAAATAAACTAGGCATAAAATAGAGGTCTGCCGAGAAAAAGGTTAGGTTTGTTGTCCTAGCCTAACCGTTTGGTTGCTCAAACCAAGGTTTGGGAAGCTTGAACGCTAAAAAAATTCTCGTGGACGCTACAAAACATTTCATTGTTTTAAAACTATATTTTTTAGAATTGACCACCACAGGTTAGTTCATAATTATAAATACCTGATATTAGACACACATGATCAAAACTTTTTTAAATTCGAAACTACTTTTTAAAAAACTGTACAGATCCAAACGACAATACGCTGCTTTCTATGACCTATCAGTTGACATTAGCCACATTAAAACTGGGACTTTGGACGTTCGGGCACTTTATTAATCACAACCAAATTTTTGTAAAATGAACAAAAGCTTCTTAACAAAATTATTTTGTTATCGCAACCTCATTTTCTTGTACACTTATAACAAATGCTTGTGTACGTATATAAAAATGACCAGACTTGTAAAGTTTCTAACAAAGATGGTAGGATTCTTTCCAGAATCGAGAATTTCAATCAGGTCACTGTGAACTTTATCAGGAAGGATGTTTTAAAGACCTTCGAAATGTAAAAGAAGAAATCTCATGGGAAGGAGTGTATTCTCAATTCTCAAGAGTCGTTCGTTCGGCCACTACTATAGCCGTGAATATTGTCTCTGCCCTTCGCTCGCCATTTTACGACGACCTTCGGTTTATGGCGCGAGTGTGCTTGCTCTAATAAAGACTCGTAATTGAAATCTTGAAGCTATAAAAATAAAGCTTAAACCCCTGGTGCTGTCTGGCTTTTCTACTCTACGAATCGTCGATGGTGGCCACTATGAACAAAGGGTCTTGTTCTATTCGCGAAGACAAAGGTTCCAGAATTTATTATTTTCATTCGTCCCGACGATATCCTTCTTTTTTTCATGCTATATCCTTCCGTGCATCGAAGGAATAAAGCCAGGGGCGGATATAAGGTGCTAAGGCTTTCAATCGTGGGAAAGAAACATTTACAGATTGGAGAACGTTGAGAGAAAAAAAGGAAAGGAGCAGGAAGGAGTGAGTCCACAGTAGGACAATTGCGATTCTCTAAACGACCTGCATTCTAATTGAGTTGTTAAGCCAATTACCGCAGAGGAGCGGCTGGATAGTTAAATTGCATTTCTTTACGAAGATTTTTCAAATTTTAATTGACATAAAAAAGTGAAGTTGCTTTCAACAATTGCTGAAATTTGGTGGATTATTTCAATAGTTAAGAATGTATATAGGGCACAAAACATAATCTACGTTTCTTAGTATTTAATTCATATGTTATACGTCATATATTCTGCAAAGTCAGGAAGAAGTGCTGAGAGTCATTTGTATAATATAAACTATACAACCATCATGATCAATAAACCATCTCGATCAGCAAAGACCTGCATCCCAAGTGTCTTGAATAAAGTTAATTGTTCCAAATTTAATCAAGTGTTATTACTCACTGAGTTGTTAAGCCAATTACCACAGAGGAGTAGTTGGATAGTTAGAATAAATTTCCTGAAGAAAGTTTTTCAAATTTTAATTGAAATAAAAAAGCGGAATTACTTTGAATAATTGCTGAAATTAATACCATGGTTGAAATGGTAAAATAAAAAATATTTCCTGTATTTCATCACGACTGATTCGGCTCAAAGGAACTTCATGCTATTTTCCAGATTTTCAAGGGTCTGCAATCCTTTGATCTTGGAGTAAATGAAGAATCAAATTCCTTTTGAATACTTAGGTGAAATAATAATTAGCAAGCCATCTCTAATTGAACTATTTTAATCGTAAGGCAATCAGGCATTGAGGCATTTAATACGGTGATTCATTCAGAGGTCTTTAGTGCTGTACAATTTAAAAGTTAAAGTTGTTAAAAGTTTAAAGATCAAAAGAAATTATTTGAATTTACGTCTCAAAATCGAACCATTTTCGATGCAATGCAATCAAGCAGACATATTTTAACAGAAATTGCAAATGGTACAGTTAAAGTCTTTTCGATCGTGGATGAAAATATTGAATATAAAAAAGACTACGAGTGTCTAAAAAAATCACTTGCAGGCTACTATCTGCGATGTATGGTAACCAATACAATGTTTGACCACCTAAGGAGTTATTCCAGATTAACAATTTGTAAAAAAAAAACTGTAGACATCGAAAGAAATTCTAAAAGACACAGATGGATAATGCATTTTAAAAACATTTAAATTACTACAATGCCATGAAAGATAATGATTGGCCACGGCAACCTAGTGATTCACATAAGCCAATAATTGTATGATTGGCCACTGAAATGTGATGAAATATAGTCATTGGTCACGTCAAGGTAAATGTGTATAGATCACTGATTTTAAAAGCTACTTGATTATAGCTTCTAAATTGTATAATGGTTGGCCGGGGCCAAAAATTGCCTTTTATATGATATTCATACATGAATCGTAAGATAAAGTGAAAATAATTACATACATAGGCTAACATATTGTGGCAAATAATTACGTTTCTGCCTTATATTCACGATGAGAATTATTAGTTACTCATTTATCGATACAAAGAAATCATTTTAAGATACTAATACTATACTAGTGTGTTTTGTAATTAGTAAATTCAATTAAAATCCAAAACACTTTTGCAGACACTCATAATTTCAACCGGTTTTCGTTTAAATTGCTTACTTCTTCAGCATCACCGATTTTACTTACTCTGGCATTTACGCGCACTAGACTGCACTAATCCAGCTTGTCGAATAAGCTGAGGGATTGTTTGCGCTTCATACTACACTATTCATTAGTAATTTTATTTGGTAGTGTTCTTTCATGTGAGCATACTTAAACGAGATGGCCAAACATTGGAGGTGGCCAACTATTGTACCGATTACCCAAATAGAAAAAATCGACCGGTCTTGGCAATAATGAGGAGTGTCAATTCGACGATGAAGTAAAAAGTTCAAGCAGTTGATACATTTGTATAAAACTTTAAATAGTAAATTTAACGTAAGAAACCCATGAAATGTCGTGATGATGAAGTAGAAAATTTCATTTTTAAAATGAATTGTTAAATATTAAAACTATTTAGAGTAGGCCACAACTTTTAACAATTTAGCTTAAAATTTGTTACATAACGTTCGAAAAAATCCTAGACATAATGAAAAGAGTCTAAGAATTATTTCATGACTTTCGAAATATCTTTTCACTATTTCCAGAGTCATGGAATAATTCACGGGCTCTGTTCATTATACGAAATTTTTCGAAATTTGTGGCCTATCAGAAAATTTTTGGATATTCTCAAACATAGTTTCGACAACCTATTTTCCCGAGTAGGATCATAAAACTGTGGTTGCGGTTCAGGAGGCGTACTATTGTAAAATTGTACAATTGCACCACAATGGACGACACAACCTGCCTCTTATCTCGAGCAAATTATCCGTCCATGAGGAATAATTAGAATTAGTAAAAGCGAACATTGTCGAGGCAAACCTACTGGAAACGTGTTAATCACTGCACCTACCCCGCCAATGCATTTAAGCAATTGCGTTTGTGAAGCATATGAAATGTAAGATTTTATAAAAATACGGATTCCAGAAGAATGAATAGGATTCACGCAGATTTACAATTCATGCGGAAAAAATCAATTTCTCTCACTCTTTTTGACTGGGACAAAAGAATGAGTTTCGGATTCCCCTCTAAGGCTCCACTAAGTCCACGACCGTCTTTGTCTTTTTCAAAATAACTGTGGACCTAAGCTGAAGACATAGGATAACTGTGGACGCAGACACAGCTTAATAAAAAAAAACATCTTTGCCAAATTGTTCCTATTCGGCCCATAACAACAAAAAGACATAACATCCCCATAACCACAATCTATATCTTGAACCTATCAAACCGACAGCCTCACATGTTGGTATTGACTTATACCCTTTTTTAACTATAATATTAATTACTCAGAGATCACTTCCATATAGAAATTATAGGAAGCAAAAACAAAGTTTCATGACCTGACAGGTCTTTTTATTCGTGTAATGGGGAGACAAATACACCATTTTTTGTGGTGACAGCGTTTCCATAACAACTGGAGTTAACATAAGCTTTCACAAAGGCAATGCCATTGCCCCCGTGCATTGCAGCTCTCATACACGTTTATGGGGGTTGTGTGAGTGGATTCTCCTGGGGACGAACTGACCACTGGGGTTGTTCGGCATCCACGTTCCTCATACGATTCCCGCACGAGAATACGATAAATTAAAAACGAACATGTGCCTTATCATTGACAGACTAGAAACTCTGTGCTCATTACGCTTACCCCTAATACATGTTTTTCCACCCTCGGTTCTCCGAACAATTTTCCTTTCAATTATATCACATATTCCAATCGCATAAGCTTTTAACCATAGCACAGTTCGTTCCTTTGTGAGTCAGAGTGACAAACAAAGAACTCGACACTCGAACAAATATTTGATTGAATTTTTATTGGTTCAAGCAAAGAATCTATGTTTCATACAAAAATAAAATATTTGGTTGACCAAAAAGACACTTTGTGGTTGCTAAAATTTATTTACACAAATAAATAATTTAGAGGGAATTCAACAAAATATTTTGACTGGAACATCAATTATACTTAAGGGGTAAACCACTTTGTAGGATTTCGGAAAAACCGATTTTTTTGTTTTGACTTAAACAATACTTTAGTATGATAAAAAATATGCAGTTAGGCCTGTATAGCAGATAATTATTAACACCGTTGCATGGATCAATTCGAAATTTGTACAGCAGCTTCACAATTACATTCTCTATGGAAGTACGTAGCGTTTTCTGATTTAATGTAAATACATTTTTTATAAACTATGTGCTGGTTTTTTTGTTGACAAAAAATCGATAAATTTCTTCGAAAGTGCACTATTTCTGCAAAATTTGATTTGAAAAATCCCTACGTAGTTCTACAGCCAATAGTATATAGATTATAAAATTTTTTGTTTTTTCGTTTCAGGTCTTATACTTTGCGAGAAACTCGTCCTCCTGTAAAGGTCTTTAAAAAAATACCCATTAAGTTATTTAGATTTTTGACCAAAATGATTAAATTTTCACCTCAATCTTAGTCCATAATTAAGTTCCTTTTCGTTCGACTTTCTCTCTAAATATGAATTAGTACAAAATTAACTGATTGAAATGGCAGTTAAGGGATTTCACTAATTAATCAGTGACTTCGGAATTATTCACTAATCAGTTCAGTAATACCAGAGTAAATCATGTGAAGCATAACCTCTAAGTTTTAAAGTTAAGCGCTGTTGTTACTAATCTTACCTAAGTAGCAAATTAACTGTGGGAAAATTATTAGACTCTGACTGGTATAAAAAGTGCTTAGTGAACACATGTGTATAACTGAAAGTCAAATCTTGAAATTAAAGTAATATGTGAGGTTATTTGTCATTTAAAAACATCGAAACTTTCCACCTTTTTTAATATTTGATCATATGTATAGGTTTTAAGTTTTTACTATGATTATTTGATTGAATCTACTAAAATATTATTTTATTATGACTGCTAACTTGACATGGTGCAGTGCTGCCAACTCTCAAAAGTGGTTACTTCACTAAATGAATCATTAACTTTTCACTGATTGGGGACCATGTCAAGAAATTGGCCATTTAAAGAATACAATTTTTTATCTCAGAACAAATTTCTTAAATGAACTCACAATTAATCGGATTAATGAAGTTGGATTAAAAGAACATAGAAATTATATTTAAAATTGTTATATACATTTTCTTTAAACAAATACTCCAGTGTATACTTTCGTTGCAGACAAAAATGATTGTGTACCAAAGTCGTTTTACTTTATTATTAGAATCGTATTTAGTAACAAAAAATGATCATACATTAAGAACTTATGAAGAATTCATAAGGTTTTAAACTAATTTTTAATCTATTAAGGACCATGGGCAGACAAAAACTGATTTCTTAAAGTATTTGTTTAAATAAACTGTTTTTAACAAATGAATGAAATGCTAAATATCATTATTATCATATATAAATTTACTTTTCGATATAACAAAACATTTAAAACTGAAAAATTGTTTACAACTTCAAAATATTTTAAATCAGGTAAAATATAGCAAACTCAAAACGTTGAGAATATTACTAAATAATTTTCTTTTCAAATACTTAAAATAGTAGATTATTGAATTAGAAGCATCCAATATTGCAAGTACAATTTAAATATATACAAACTTGCAAACTTAGAAAATTCCGGAAATAAGGTTTTAAATATGTACTTTTTTTACATCATGATGTTCCGTTCTGAACAACGAAAAATGTAGTCGAAATTGATAATTTTAAACCAAAGTAAATTTTAAAACGTTTGGGTACATTATTCTATAATAATTTTAACGAATACGACTTTCACTGTTCAAAATTGCAGGATTTAGTATACCTTCGACATTGAATTCCACAAAACTTTTAACAAAAAATATATAATTTTAAATTAAAAACATTAGAAATTTAACAATTTAAATTAAAAGGCGTACAAAATTGAATCAATCAAAACTTCACCTACTAAAATTAAACAATTTTAAAGTTAAACCGTATAATAGAACGTTATTTATACTGAAATCCTTATGTGTTAAAAAAAGGCTTATTCCTTTCAAAATTCAGCCATAAAATTAATGTTGTATTAAGTGGTATTTTTTTATCGGCATCAATGAGATATTGGTTTTATTACCTTTCAAGGAAAAAATTATCAATTGCAAACGATTTTAATTAAAAATTTTATTGCAAAGCCTTCAAAAACAAATAATTTTAGATCACAAATTTACAAAAGTAAAGGCTTTTTAAGATCAGAGATATTAAAAACTGAATGATTTTAAATTTGAAAGTGTTACACACATTGAGAATTTTAAACTCAAAAAGTAAAACTTTTCAAATTTCAAGTAATTAAAGTTCTGCAATGTCAAATAGAAATTACTCAAAAATCAAAATTGTATAATGCTATCCACTCAGAAAAGTAAACTAAATTTTTACATTGTTTCAGCCAAATCCTTTGCCAAACGAAGTATTTTGTTGATTGAACAAAAAAATGTTGTTAGGTTAATCAAATGTTTTGTTGCATCTACCATCATTTGTATGGCTTTCAGATAGTTTTTTGTAATACTTTGAAAATCTTCGGTCAAATATAATTAACTCTCATTTCCCGGTCGAGGTTGATCACCTTGTGTTTTCATGAAGCACGTTATGAAATTTCATTCCGTTGTAATCTCTCCACTGCAATTCATACATTAATAAAGAACCTGAACTAAATTTTTCATTAATCTTTAACCTCCTCCTGCCTTATCCAGTTTCTACTAACAGAAAACGGTTTCACCAGAAGCAGTAACAAGAAAATTGCGCGATTTGAAAGGTTTGATGAATGCTTGAAGAAACTAAGTAGGATAAATCCAGCAACTAGCAACTAGGTGACTACTGCGACTAGATTCTAGAAGACGCTTCTCTGTAATTGTTTATATCCCGCAATTATCCATTATTGTTGATTCTCGGTTGAGCATATCGCGGCCTCTGTGCAGTTTTATACTAGTGTAGACTGAAGTACACTGATACAGAAGACAGGAAGTGTTGACGTACGATCGAACGAGCATAAAGGCCGTAACTTTCTTCAGTCTTCATATCAGATCAGAGTCACCCTTTCGGACTCCGTTTGAGCATTAAACAAAGTGTGCCACGGATTCTTTCATAGACTTAGTGCAATGAATACGAGCTGTGCGAGCTTTACGGGCTACAACGTGACTCGAGGAGGTAGTGAAGCACCATGGGGACCAACTGACGAAGAGTTCCTTCCTTTTGTGCATAATAACGTACTTGAGTTCTCAAGCACGCATATGCTCTTATTGTGTACTTCTAAAGCCAACGGGCCAGGCATTAACACTTTGCTTGAGTAAACCAAAAACCGGAAAGTCACCTCCTTTCCTCTTAAAATGTAGGTCATCTCAACTTCCTTTCGTCATTTTTTTTGACCCAACTAAGAACTGAAAGCTGGAAGAGCCTTCAAAAACTATTGATATTGAATCTAACCCAATTAAAATTAGAGAGTGTCATATACATTTTTTGTGATTAAATCAAGCCTTCAATTCTAATGGACCTAAAGCCAAATCTCGTACAGCATTGTCAAATAAAAGCAAAATAGTATTTCGAAATTGACGAATCTGAAGTGGAACAGCTTTATTTGAAGCGTTTGTTGAAAGTTAAACATTCAATATTAGTTGAGGCATCTGCTAACTTTTTATTCATTTTGTGCGTTTTTTTTGTTTGCTAAGGCGGTCTGATGCAAATTCCAAGTTTGTTATAAATAACTGTGGAATTTTAACCCTTTCTATGAGGAAGAATTTGTCGGTACACTGAGAAACAGTAACTGGTTCGTTAGAAGGATTACTAGGCTAAACTATAGTTAAACTAAAGAGAGACATTTTGAATCAATGTACTAGTAAACCTGGCAATTTGAACTGGTTTTTACGATCGTCTTAACTGTATTGCAACTTGAACAAATCAAACCTAGTAGTTTGAACAAGAATATTTGTATCATCGACCTGATTTTAAAAGTTAGTTTGACAAGAAATGTGTTCAACTTAACTACTGTCAGATATAATAGGCCTAAGTAAGGTAAATGATTATTTCACCCACTTGCCTTAATTAAATTTGTTCAGATCTTTAATATAACAATTATAATTATGGGGTAAGATTGATTTAATAGCAATATTTTTTGTTTTTATTTTCACGCGGTAGACAAAATATCGAAAAATATTTCAAGCCAGTCAGTGCTGATGCTAAGAATACAAAAAAGCATAGTAGTAACAGGTTACATACCTACATCATCATATATTTTTATTACAACCATGGTCATATGGTAAAAATGTGTGGTTCACTTATAAGCATGAGAACTAATTTCTATTGTGAGATGATAAGCTCTGCGGTACCTAGCGGTATTTGTTTTGAAGCACTAAAAATTGAAAATCAGACATTTTTTATTGTCAGTAACATTTATTTAAAAGGATTCATTTATTTTTCATGAACTAAATACACGTTTGCTCCAAAGGATTTCATGAAAATTTCATGAAAAATTTGCGAAACTTTCATTTAAATAAATATTGTCTGAAAAGTAAATTGTTTAAATAATACTCTTAACAGTATTAATCTTGTGTATAGTTTATTATAACTATCGCCAAAACATTCGTTTTGATTGGTAATGAAGGAAAGACTTAAAATTATTCTTTTGGAAATTGTTTAAACTTCATTAATAACAATTAACAAATTGAATAATAATTATATTAATACAAGAATAAATAAAAAGTTGTCAAGTTAGGTTTTTCATTAAGAATAGAATTAATAAAAATAACTATAATTAATTACGAGCAAGAGATGTTCTAAAAATATTGGTCAAAAACAATTCTACGTGACCTATCAGGCTAGATGATTAATTTTTTTGTATATTCACTCAAAATTTCCTTCTGTACAACTTTTCTTTTAGTCATCTACTTTGCTTTATCCAGAAGCAAGCGATTTCGAGAAAAAAACTGAACACGAGTAATTTGCCCTGTCAGAAAACAGGTACAAACTGTCAAATTTGGGAGGTCATAAAACATGAACTACTGGGGCCAGATCATTACTTCTTTAAATAATTACACGAAGCTACCTCTAATTTAATTAATATCTACAAAATTCTTTTATAAAATCAATAGGTTTCAAAGTATAGATGCAAACATCAGAATTTGACTTTTTATCCATTAAAAAAAAAACTACTGTTAATTTGAAGGATGATGACAACTTATGGGCACCCTATATACTTAATAAGGTTAAAGAATTTTTTTCTCCAAATTTTTTCATTTTTTTTCTATAATGAAAAAAGGACAAACCTACGCCAAAACGATTTTTGCGAATTTTTTAAAAAATATTTCCGGGGTGCGTAGCAATTTCTACAAAATTTGGAACTTGCATCAAAACCAATAAATAAACCGTTTTAGCAAATAAAAAGGCTCTACCTAGCTGAAATGGTAAGAAAGCATTTTTTCGTACGAAATGCGCGAATGTTAAACTCAAACCTTTATTATTTCAAAGTAGGACAGCTATTAAAATTTTATATTTGAGCTTTCTAAATTAAATAAGATCCAAATTGAAATCAATTGCACAATTTACGAAGTAGAAGCCACCAAAACTAAATAATTGTGACATTAAAGCCTTTGAACTGTAAATTGTTTCCTTCAATAAGAGTTTTTACATTTAGCAATCAAAATTCGACAGATTAAAGAACAACTAAAAATTATCAAAATTGACATTCAATTTAAAACTGTATAATATTGAGTGATTGAAGTTGGAATATAATCTAGTTTTCTAAAATCCAATCCTAATTTTCGTCAATCAATAATAAATAAACAAATATTTATAATAATATTTATAATAATTAGTAAATAAATAAATGTCTAAAAAATTAAATTCAAAGCAAAAGAATATTGCAATCTGAAAAATATTTTTCCATTCAAAATTCTTCCTTCCAATATCAAATAATCTTGTATAATTTTAAAAAATGCCATTCAAAATTATATATGTTAATTTGTGAAGCGATTTATAAAAGTACTAACCTAAAATTATTAAATCAGAACGAACTCGTTCAATCTTGCATTATTTCATCAAATCATATCTGTCGCATGATAAAGAAAGGATTATAAGTATGAATTAAGCTTACCTGCTACCTTTAAAAATAAAATATTTCTTCAATTTGTATCCCATTCCAAGTTAATCTATTAGAGCTGAAACTTACCTGGAACAGAAGATACAAAAACAGATTAATTATTTGTAAAATATTAAATTATGAGATTTTTAATGAACATTGAGTTTCAAATTTAATGTTTTAATTTTTGATTAAAATTATAAGATAACCCTATATTATTTTTAAGATTTCTAAGTACCCAAATTAAAGAGCGGTCTAATCTGAATTTGCTTCCAATTTTTTAAACTTTCAAGCCTTTTAGTTTGAAAATGTCAAAACTTCAAAGACTAAATTTAAAGTCACACATAATTTGGAATCAAGTGAAATTAGGGAATAAAACAAAATAAATAAAGGAATCCTTTTTATTATTTGAAGGTCTGGATTTTAAAGGGCCCGTAATATTTGCGAAGTCTCAAAATTTGAAAACGCCAAATAATTGCAAAGTAACGTCCCTCAAGTGGACAGAACCACAACGTATTTTTTGAAAAAAATTTATTCTATATTTTAGTGCTAATTTAGTGCT
>JAAAKG020151271.1:0-31372 GCA_010014905.2 Druon quercuslanigerum
GAATAACCACGTTATTGTAAAAAAACGGTCGAAGGAAACTTTACAGTGAAGGAATACTCCATTACACTGAAGATACAGATAGATGTTTTGTAAATGTCTGGATAATCGATTTTTTAAATTAAAAACTTTTAAAATTACATATTTTATACGAATTTATAGTTTTTTTATATAAATTTTGCAAGTTTTGTTTTTGCAGTGATTGTAGTATCAGAGATTATAGTTTAAAAATATAGAAGAAAATTATCAAGCATATTATTCTATTCAAATAAACTTATCTTTGAAGGCAATAGACACAAATCAAGTTATTGCAAATTTTATTTGAAATATCCTTACATTATTCAAAGGATTAAAAAGATTGAAAAAAACAGAAAGGCAAGAGAAGGAAAAAAGTGAGATTTGAAAATTGCCTTTCGTTTCTTTTCTTGGAAGCCACTTTTTGATTATAGACAGTTAATCAAAGTCCCGATAGGGTTTTTTCTATGGAAAACCTTTTTTTTTAGAAGGTTTATCATTTTAATTAATATTCATGAAAATGTCTTGGATCATAGAAAAGAAGAAAAGGAACGAATTTTTATGAGCGTCTGGAATATTTCATACATGGTTACATTTATTTAATTTCAAGACACTTTAATTAAATAAGCATTCAAATTTAAGAGCAATTTAAATATCAGGATCATATTTTAAAAATAACAATTTTTTAGTATGTAAAAATTGTGTATATTAAAAAAAACAGTTCTTGAGTCATCGAAAAGTTGATTGAGGTATTATGGGTGCAAAAAAGTAGTTCTCGGCAATAAATATGTAAGTACGCTTTTAAAAATTGCAATATTGTTACTGATGGCCTCTCTAAAATGAGAAACTAACTTTTTTAATGAAAACAACTGAAACACAAAAAATTACTCATTTAATTTTTGTTTGTCTTCTACCAAACATTTTTTCTTATTATATCTTACCAAATTTTTAAAATGGTACCATTGTAATCAAAATGATAACTTCTTTTCTTTGGCAAAAGATTCTCCACAAATTCAACTCACTCAATTTTTATTAATAGATAGTTTACTATCAACTATAGTTATTTGCTCTAAAATCTTACGTTTATATAAATGTTTTTAATTATATGAGAAATTGAATTTACTTTTTAAATTAAATAAGCGCAAGTTATATAGAATCTTTTTTTCTGTGCAAATAAGATCTTATTCAATAAAATTGTAAAATTCTGACAACTGGTAAGAAGCGAGCGATAAAAAAAAGTTTAATCGAAAATCATTCTTTCTAAATGTATAATTCTTTATACCTTAATTTTTTCCGTGAAAAAAATCTTATTTACCTACATGGACTTATCCTATATGTAGGAAATCCGGGTACCAAAACTCGACTTTTGGACCCCTGCAAACCTGAAAAATGTTTTCGCTTTATCCTAATGCAGGTGAAAGAGTAAGAATCTGAAAGGGTGTTTCGCTTCGAATTTATCCGACCGCAGACCCAAGGATCGTTAAGATGCTTATCCTGCCAATCCCCTTTTCTCTTCCATTGCCAACTGAGTGTACGGCACCATATCGTCATTTCTTATAGGTTTATGTTTCCTGCGGCTGGGACCAAAGACGGTTATCGGAAGACATCCTGGATTCTCGCCCTTATGACCCGGTGCTTTGTAAACTCACACGATTATGCGTCAATGGACGTCCGGAGGAAGCGCGGAGACCCCGCGATTCCGATAAGTCTCCCGGAATGAGAAACGCCTCGTGTTTCCACTTCCGGATCACGTAGTCCATTCTGGAATTCGATGCTGCAGTCCATCCAAGAAGGATCTTCTCTGGAGTGAAGGTAAAAAATTCTACCTTTGTGGAATATCAAAACGATTTCTCAGGGAAAGTAGAGAACGGAATCTGCATTACTGCACGGAGAAGCCTTCTAATTAATTTTTGAATTATAGATTACTTAATGTACTTTTCATGAAGGGTATGTGAAAAGAATTTCATTATAATGCGCAGAAAGAACTTGGTTAATTTTGATCCAAACAAATTCAATTTGACAAGCAGCAATATTTTATGCATCATCAGACCGAATCTATTTTAAATTAAGTTATTTCTACACTTCAAGTCGTAGAATCTTTCAGCAACGAAATATATTGTTAAAAAAATAAAATCAGCCGAAAGTTACTTTTTGCTAAAAAAAACAAAACATTTTTCTCGAACGTACTAAGGTGCTTCCTCAGGCTTGATATTTAGTTCATGCATTTACAAATGACAACTTTTCTCCCACAATTATCAATTTTTTGATCCTATATTTTAATCACATAATCTGAACGGGAAAATACAATCCCTCAACGAGGGATTTTTTTTAAATGGGCTGGTTCTTGTTTTATTCTAATTAATCGAAAATTTCATGCATTTTATGTGACTGGAAAGTCGCAAACCGCCATCATGAGTGTACCCATGGTGAGCTGGATATGGGGTCGGCTAATTTATGAATGAAATCATAGTGTTATTTTTTCGACGATAATGTGTATATCCTAAACCCCTGATCGAGCCCCCTTTTTGGTGGAGTGCCTGTCATGCCTCACTCAACCGTCCTATTATTAGAGATAAGAGCCGGTTGAGCGAGATTAAAAATGATTAAAATATTAAGGAAACAAATTTCAATATTCTGCATTAGGTGCATTAGATAACGAAAAATGATAGAAGAAAATCGGTTAATCCGTTCAATTTCTGTTGAGAGTTTTCGTAATTTCTCCTCTCTTCTCAGTTTCTACGACAAAAAGTACTCAGAGAATGATGCTGCGTATTCTTGCATCAGAAAAGTGTGGAATTGCAATTTATTTAATTTTCAGGATTACACTGGAAGGGTATGCAATTCGCAGCCTTTTCTTCAGCAATTCCTTTTCCAGAATTTTCAACCGAAAACTGTGCAATCATAGAGATCGAGTAAAACTATTAATTGGAAAATTTAACTACTTCCTAAAAAATCAACTTTTTTGTTAAAATTTTATAATTTCAGGTTGAAAATTCAAAGTTTTTGAAGATAATTCGCCTTTTTAGCTTCATAGTTTGTCTAGTTTTGTTGTAAAACTACATATTTCGTTGCAATTTATTTTTTTAATCTTTTTTATTGTATAGAAACTTACACTATTTATTTGAAAATTTGTCTTTTTTTATAATAAACAAATCGTCTTGGTTAAGATATCATCTTTTTGGTTGAATATTCGACCGATTGTACGACCGTTTTGTTGAAATTCTTTTTGGTTCAAAAATAAAAATATAGCTATCTTATTTTTAACAAAATATTACATCAATCCTGAGCAACAGAATATTCATTGCAAAGCAAGCAGCTGTTTTTGAAAAAAATATTCAAGAAAAAAGAAGAGAAAAATTATGAATATCTATAATTGCACAGTTTTCGGTTGAAAATTCTGGAGAAGGAATTGCTGAAGAAAATGCTGCGAATTGCACGCCCTCCAAGTGTAACCTCGAAAATGAAATAACTTGCAATTCCATATTTCTTCGATTCAAGAATACGTAGCATCTTTCTCTTAATATTTTTTATCGTACAATTTGAGAAGAGAGGAGAAATTACGAAAACTCAACAGAAATTGATAATGCATGTAATGGAGAATATTGTAATTGAATTCCTTAATATTTTAATCATTTTTCATTTCTCTCAACCGGCTCTTATCTCTAACATTATAAATGCTGAGTGAGGCATGACAGGCACTCCATCAAATCCGGGGATCGATCCGGGGTTTGCGGTGTATATTTTATGATTTTTGTAAAGCTAAAACAATTTTGAGGGTGGGAGAAACTTTTTTCCTAAAAATTAAATTTTTTAATTTTTCTTCTCAACGATGCAAGACATCAAAATGGAAAAAAATCCAGCTTTTGGAAACCTTTTCTCTACGTCTAAATTCTTATTTTAATTTTTTTCGTATCTTCAGTTGTTTCTGAAAATATAAAGAAAAGGGGATCTTATGAAAAAAATTTCTCCTGTCCAGAGCCGTACCGAGGCTGGTGCAAGAGGTGCGGTGCGCCAGGGCCCCTCGACTCTGACTCTGTATTGTATTACCCTATGTTTTCTTTTTATAAAAAAGGACCCCATGATTATTTTGCACAAAGAGCCCCATGACCTTCGGTACGGCGCTGCTCCTGTTTACAAAAATGGTTTACCCGGCATAAAATAAACAGGACGTTTTTCTTATAAAAGTTCATATCAATGGGTTCTGCGCATATTAGACTATTGTATCGTTACCGTTAAGAAAGCGTCTATCATCTTATTGAAAATAAGCTTTAGTCTATCTTTCCGCTACGGATAAGAATTAGGCTAACTTCATTTTGTATTAGATTTAATAAACAGGCATAAGCGTTAAAAGAAATAAAAATCTTTAAAAATTTCTTGTTTTTAAAGATATAGGAGCCTAAATTACATCACAAACTGTAATACAAAAGACAAGAGTTTTGAATTCATAGGAAACGTTCCAAAAAATAATAGGTTATTTATTCCTTTTGGAAACTTAGCTAAATTTAGTTAGCCTAATTCCTATCCGTAGCGGAAAGATAGAATAAAGATTATTTGTAATAAGATGATAAACGCTTTTTTAACGGTAGCGTAACAATAGC
Source organism: Druon quercuslanigerum (assembly GCA_010014905.2). Taxonomy (NCBI): domain Eukaryota; kingdom Metazoa; phylum Arthropoda; class Insecta; order Hymenoptera; family Cynipidae; genus Druon; species Druon quercuslanigerum. The sequence goes on from JAAAKG020151271.1 coordinate 4,611, forward strand.
CTAATATTCATAGAACCCATCGATATATATTAATACAACATTTGCAAAAAATACAAGAGTTTTTTTGAAAAAAATATTTGAAAAAATTAAAATACTCATAAATTTGTGGAATTTGTATTTCTAAAATCGGAAAAATGTGTGTCGCCTGATTTTATATGGATTCTTTGATCAGATGTTTTAGATTCTGTTCATTCTGTGTTCAATGTCTCTTGTAATATCTCTATGTATAATAATAATTACACAGGCCCTGGAACCTCAAGCTGGTGTGTATTTCACCGCGACAAAGTTTCGGGTAGATAGTTCGAAGCCCTGTTTCTGAGGCGCTATATTCGCCACACACACACAAACAAACTTTATGTCATCTATGTTCCCAGCTATGCCGCACAAAGCCTTTTTATTTTTTGTAAACTGTCATAAATGTGATAAACCACTGCAAATAATTAATAAATGTTGAATATATATTTTAATTTTTTTATATCTTGTGACAAAATCGAAGAAAAACATTATCGAAAATAGTACTGACGTTACCGTAATCCTATATCTCTCATATAGGTTTTACAAAAACGCTGAAGATTCCTCCAGTAAGTTCATTAATGTTACTTGTTTACGATCAAGAAAAAAACATTATTTTACAACATTTATAATCTCCATAAAATTTCCTTAAAATATAGTATTTAATTTTTAGAGAACTAATATTGCGCATTTCATAAAATGCACATCCTTACTTGCTTAGTGCACACGACGAATATAGTGACAAATGTAGCATCTCTGCAACAGGGCTTTGAACTATTTAGCCAAAATTTTGTTATGGTGAAATACACACCAGTTGGAGTCTCTCTACAGGCCCATAAAAAAATAGTTGTCTGAACTGTATACGAAACTAGTGTATCCTCACGTAGTTTGAGCTGCTGAATACGAATCCGACCTTAGAATTGAGATTTAACAGTAAAGGTTTCCCCTGTCCTAGGGAAGAATTAAAAAATGTAGGGAATTATGGAATCTACTAATTTGGCGCTAAAACCAAATCGGACATCAGAAATTCCCCTAGGCTTTAAATTTTTTTCTAGCCTAGAAGAAAAACTTAAAATGGAGAGAAATCTGGGACCTGCTTATGTAATATTTGTACGATGTCAAGAAGCCTAGGGTTTTACGCAGACTACATTTACGTGCACAAAATACGATGAATGAATACAAAATCTTTTCGTATTTTGTGTGCAGGGTTAAAAACTGACATAGGTTCACCCTTTTTAGTCACATTTTTTCCCTAGCCTACGGGAAATAGTGGAAAATTGGGAGAAATATCAGGTTATGATTACGCAGATTATATTTTTACGCACGGAAGTCTAGATTTAAGTAAGTAAATTTGCATAAAATCTAAGGCTACTTTTTGATTTTTCCCCTAGCATAGGTGAAAAAAGAAGCTCTGTAGAGACATTTTGAGATCACGCTGGTACTAGGTGACGCGAGATACAGGGAGAATTTATATTTACTCGCAAACTTTAATCAACCTTAGTGTATGTGAACATACCCTGCATAAAACCGTAAGTTTTTCTTAATTTCCTACTATCTCACCTAGGCTAGGGGATTTACGACCCTCTCTATATTGATTTTGAGGTCAAATTTTAATTCAGCTACTCAATAAACATAAAGGTATTTTAATAAGCATTTAAGCAGCGCATCAAACAATCTAAAAATTATTTAGTTTAATATTTTAGACTATTGAAATTTTAAAATGAAGTATACCTTTGATTTATGTATTGAGAACTTCTGAATGTTTGTGAATTATGTGAGTAATGATTATTATTACCAAAGACAATCATTATTTTTGGTTCTCATGGAAATCAGTAAATTACAATATGAAATTAATATTCACAAAAAATCAATATATTTTACACTGTCTTTTATCTGAATGAATAGAAAAGTAAAGAAAAGATAATATTATTGCTAATTCATGAAAATTGATTTCTGAATTTCAGAATTAATACATAATATTTTTATACAGTTAATTGAATCATGATATTTTTTATACAAAATACCAATTTCCGAACAAAAACACTATTATAATCTAAAATTGTTTAAAATAAAATTTTCTCTTCTGTAAAATAAAATGTTTTGTTATTTAAAATGTCGATTTCTAGTATAAAATGTCAAAAAAATGAACTATTTAAAAAAATCAAAAAAACATTAATATGAACTTAAATTTTTTCCAAACTGTAAATCTTATTTTCAATGTATATTGACATTTCCGCTGAAAATCGCTAGCTTAGTCTACAACTGTTCAACATTCTTTAATCTTCTCTGAAATCTAATGATTTTTGACCAAAAATACCGACTTCCGGCGTGGAAAAAAATTTAAGCGAAAATCGTTAAAAAGTTGTGAATCTTCATTGAAATGTTTAAAACACAATTTTGTATAAATTAAAAATACCAACTTCTGACGTAAAACACAAAATTAATCCAAAATTGTGTCTAGTATTGTAAATCTTGTTTAAAATATAATGGTTTTAGTTTGAAAATACCAAATCTAAGAAAATCCGAAATAGTTGAAGCTTAGAAATGTTATTGTTTGAAACAAAAAAAATTAAATTTATATTAAATGATTTTTGTTTAAAAATTTAAATTTCAGGTGAAACACCAACACAATTTAAAGTTGTGGAAAAATGGTAAATATTCTTTGAAGTCTAATGATTTTTATTAAAATTACCAATAATTTTCTACCAAAGACACCTTATGATTTGACATTGAAATTATTGTTTGATACTAATTTTTAGCGAAAAGAACTAACATAAAACATTTATAATAGTTTTAATAACTCATGAGATAATTTAAATGTTTTAATTAGACTACACAAGAGTATTTAAAAAGCACAAATGTTTATCAATTCCCATAAGGTTTTCTGTGATTTTTCTAATTACAGATATCCTATGCCAATTTAAAAATTACTTAAACTTTAAGTTATTTTATAAAATTGACAAAAACTTTTGCTCAAAGCTGATCAAAAAGCACAGATATGCAAATAACTACATTTGGATAAAAAATTATAATATTAAATATTTTTTTATTATTTACATCTAGGTTTATCTCCTAAAATATTTTGCAATAACCAATAGACCTTTTTCAGTTTCATAAATTAGGTTCAAGATTAAGTCATTTTTAATTTTGTTTTAAATTTTTTGAAAAAACATACAACCAATTGAAGTAATAAAAAGCCAATTAGGTTTCCAGCAGCAATGATTGCTAGATTTTTTAAAAATATGGCATCACCACTTTTTTTAGACAGGAATACTGCGTAGACGATAGAAGAAATATTAAATCATAGTATATTCTTAGCTTTATTTCATTGGACAAGTTAAAGGTTAGGAAGATAACCACAGAAGGTCGAATCTGCTGATAAGAACGCTTAGATGGGGCAAAAAATAGCCAGGCGAAAAAGTAGTTGAGGATCTAAGAATGAAGTGCGAGCGAACAATGAAAACGAACGCTGAGAGGTTTACTCTCGTGGTACTCTTAAGAGTTTCCCAACGAGGTTATCAGGTCGCTGATATATAAGAAGATTTTATTTTGCGAAGTACGCGCGGAAAGAATGGCAGCAATAAAATGAGAGCACAACATTGACTCCGTTCAGGGAAATCTTGTAAGAACTTCCACCTTATGTACGTACTACTTTAAATTTAACGATTGAATTACGAGTGAAATTTAACACACAATTGTGAAAATTATGACTCCTTAGAACAAACTGACGCAATTTTCATACAAAAGGAAAGACATTTTTTCTGACTTTGTAACCCCAAATAGTCTGAAAACACGAAAAATGCATCGATTTTTCACGAGAACGGGGGGATAATTAGGGAACTAAATTTTTAAAATAAAATTGATGTATCGGTATCATATTGCATTTAACATAAAATTCTTAAGACGTCAAGTCGAAATATGTATTGCATTTTCAACAATATAGTTGAATTTTAAACCAAAAATGATTAATTTCCTAACAAAAGGTATCAATTCTCATTAATGAGTTCAGGTTTTAAACAAAAAATCTGAAATTTTTCGGAAACAGTTGACCTTGAAATCAGCAAAGATGAACTCTCAAGAGAAAAGTTTCATTTTTAAGCAATTGTACCCGAACTTTCATAAGAAGAAACTTGATTTGAGGATTACGAGAATTGATGCCACGAAAAAAAACATAAAAGATTTAACTTTAACCAAAACAATTACAATTTACAATTTTAACTACAATAGGTATAGTTAAATCTTCAAAACAATAACATGTATTTCTTAGAAGACAGTTAAGTTTGCAACCAAGAATTTTTCTACCAAAAAAGATTAATGTTCAATCCAGATAGAAGAATTATTTTGAAAAAAACGGTCGAATTTTCGACCAGAAAAATAAATGTTTAACAAAATAGTCCAATTTTTAATCAAATAGTTGAATTTTTAAACATAAATAGATGAATTAAAAAAAAAAAGATTTTTTAACCAAACAGTTGCATTTACAACCACCTAGTTGAAATCTCAAGCAAAAGGCATGCATTTGGAACTAAATAGATGAATTTCCAAACTAATATTTCAGTTCTCAATGAAGTACACCCAGAAAAATGTTTGGTTTATTCAACAAAAATTTGGTTAGATCAAACAAGTAAATACATTGCTATATGGCGAATCAAATGTTTGGTTGATGCAACGAATTTTTTTTTGGTAATAAAGTTTGTTTGACTGTAATAAATATTTTGGTTGATCCAAACAAATACTTTAGTTAAATCCACAATTGTCGTATCAACGGTCGTACAAAATAATTGAAAATAATTGAAACTTTTGATAAGCATCGCTTGCAGAATCAGAAAATGATGGTCATTTTGAATTTCGTGCTTAGATTGCCTGTTCATTCAAAACATTCAAAACGTTCTGAATATTGTTGAAGACTGCCGTTTTGTCATACACTTGACATTAAATTGAGTGTTCAGGTGTTCTTAGTATTCATTTTTTCATAAATGCACGACATGACGCACGATCTTTCACGTTTATTTGGTTGAATCAACTAAACGTGCTAAATAAATAATTACTTTAAATTGAACAAATTAATTAGTTCTGTTTTTTGAATATAACAAAGGGTTTATTTGAGCTCACCACATTTTTTAATTTTGAGAGTTACGCCAACGTTAAACTAATAAACACTTACTATAGACAAAGTGCTTCGTAGAGGGGGAGGGGCCAATGTCAGGAAAAAGCGTTGCGTATTTCTTGAGCGGCCCCAAAGACGTATTCTCAAACAAATAGTTTAAGTTTTAAGTTATTAAGAAATTTTTTTAATAAGGTATCGGAATTTTCAATTTAAAAGATAAATCAACAAGAAATGGAATAGCTGATATTTTGACCAAAAAAGATTTTCGCCAAGACACCCTGATTTAATAAAATTTTCTATGCGAAAATAAAACTGCAATCAGAATATAGTGAAAGGAAAGCAATTTGAGAACTTACTGAGTCATGTTTAAAACTGAGTGAAAAATACTGAAAATAAAAAGTAAATGAATGTTCTCTTGCGCATGAGAAACATGGCCTCAATTTCTACCCCTTGAAAAATTGTTGGCCATATTTGGTGGCGCTTCTGGGGCATAATGTATCCATATTATTCTTCTTTCGTGCAAAGCACGTTTTGGACTCTCCTTCCTGGTTTTCTACGACGGATGAACAGACAAGGATAGATTAATACGAGCAGCATCAATCTCCATCAGAGTTGAAGGCTCAATTACCCTTGAGAAACCACCTCGTATTTACTTCAGGTTTTCTACCAAGCTTTTCACTTACGTTTAATATTGCAAAGCTTCTGAATTTTCCAATATTTCTCGGCACTAATACGTCAATCTGAAAGCTAGAATCTTTCAATGAGTAGGCTTCTAGCGCGAATTTTATATTCATTCGTTTTCAATATCAAATAAACTAGTTTCTTATTATTTTTTCTTATCATCATTTTACATATAATATTACAGTATCAAAAGTGTGAAGCTTAATTTTTTAATATATATTTTCTTATACAATGATGAATTTTCCCAATTTTGCAGTAAACGGTTTAAAACCTTTTAGAAAATCTTAATTCGAGTCCAAAAGCAATACACTCAAACCTGGATTTAATGTTTCCGAGAATTAACGCCGCTCGGTGGGGAATGGTGAGAGGAGCTGCGGAAGATGTGCGGTGCTTAGAAAAGTAAGGGTTAGCGAGGGGTGGGGAGGTATAGTTAGTGATAAGTTATGGCAGAGAAATAAGGGAAGTGAGGAATCGGGAGGGGAATTAGAGAGAGTAAGGGAAGTGGAATGATTAAGGGAAGTGAGGAGAGTAAAATAAGTGGGGGGATCGGTCAATTTGGTTTAGGGAAGTGAAGAAGAGGAAAGTTAAGGGAAGTAATCAAAGGAGAAGCAGGAGGGTGATATGAGGGGAAGTGAGGAAGAGAGAAGTAGAGGAATGTAGCGGAACTGAACGGGGAGTAGTTGAAATGAAGGGAAGTTCAAGAAAGGATTGGAACGGAAAAGCATGGAAAGGGGAGATTTTAACGAATTAATTAACATCTGAACAGGCTTCGAAATAGTTTTGAAATTTGATATAAATTATGAAATTAAATAAAAAATTGCATTATTGAGAGTGCTAGAAAGAGTTTCCACTTGAGATAGTTGAATTCCCCAAAGTAAGAGATGCGATATCGCAGAAGAGTTAAATCTTTTTATAAACCAGATTTGTGGAAGAATGCAACCGCGCAGATGGTAGATAGAAGGAAAAGTATTCTTTGTTGCCAATCAGTTTGCTTGTGGCATTCCACTTCGAATTCGCGGATATTAGGCGATAAGCGAAAGGTTGGAAAGAGTTGAGACTTGCGTTCAACTCAATCTAAACTTCAGTCTATGTTAGTCTCGCTTTCTTACTTCTGTCGATTTCTCATCGCGGATCTTCACTTTTCCACCTCTTTGGGTCGCAAGCGCCTTGAAATTCAGGTAAAGAAACCTCCAATGAATTTTTTTCTTTTTATCTCACTATTACTTCACAAAAAAGTATTCTCACAGAAAATTATGCTCCACTTCTCGGTTTAATGCATATTAAGGTGATTTATTTTATAATGCGCCAAAATCATTTTCGTATCTGAGCAGGCACATTAGCCTAATTAAAGCCTGCATTAAATTTTCAAATAAAAAAATGACCTTCTTTTACATAACTATCATTTTACATCATTTGCCAAAAACTTTAGAACTCATTTTTAAAGAAAAAAGTAATTTTATATTACTTGTTTCACATTTATCCTAATGAATTTGATGTACAGTGTACAAATAATTTTAACTAAATTATTTACAATCCTGTTAATACGAAAGGGAATAATTTCATATGTAGAAGAATTTATCAAATGCTTTTTTAAGCCATTAAAAAAATAAAAACAACAATCATTTGTTCATCAAGTTTTCAAGTTGAAATATATTGCAATTTCAACAAAATAGTTCAATGTTCAACCAAACAAGATGAATTTTCTACCAATTTAGATACATTGTTACTAAAGAAATGAAGTTTTTAATTTCAAGCATTTCAAGAGTCGAACTTTTTAAAAAACATTTGAATTTTAAACCCGAAATAACGTACTTTCAAGAAAGAAGTTTATTTTCAACCAAGAAAGATGAATTTTTAACCCAGCAGTTGAATTTCCAACCTACGAAGATTAATGTCTAAACAAGAAGGACGATTTTTTGCCCGAGAAGTTGAATTCTTAACCAAGAAGGACTTTTAAATAAATAAAAGAGGCAAATTAATCAAATTGACTTTTGAAATTCAAATTATGAATCTTCAAAAAAATAATTGAATACTCAACTAATCCAGATTAATTCATAACCAAACGTTTGACTTTTCAAATTACAAAACAGTTGAACTCTCAATTAAAAAATACGAATTTTAAATCAAGGAAGGTAATTTTACCAAAATAGTTCAGTTTCAAACTCCAAAGAGATGCATTTTCCACCAAAGTTCTATTTTGCACACAAAAAAAAAGAATTTTCAACCCATAAGACGAATCTTCAATAAAAAATGAAATTTCTACAAAGTAGCTCAACATTCAATCAAGTAGTTCAACTTTTAAGCAGCTACATAATTTTTGAATCAATAAATATGAATTCACAACCAATAAATATGAATTCTCAAAAAAATGTCAAAGATAATTCTTCAAGCAAAGAAGAATAAAATTTTTACTAAAGAAAATGAATTTAAGAAAAAAAGACGGCTTTTTAACAAATAAGTCGAATCATCAACCAAAAAAGTTTAGTTTTCAACCAAATAGTTGCATTTTTGACCAAGAGAGATGATTTTAAAAAGAAAATAACAGAAAAATTTGCAATTTACTGTGAAATTTAAAGAATTAAAAAGGCGTATTTTCTACAAAACAATTTAATTTAATTAATTTAGTTAATTTTCTAAAAAATTATTTAAAGTTTAATATATAATAATGAATTCGTAACCGTACGTATAACAGTAGACTCTTCAATTAAACAGAATTAACTTTTGGGCAAACAAAAATGAGTTTTCTACCACAAAGAGGAAATTAACAAACCGGTTCAATTTTCGATAAAAAATGAATTCTTAACGAAAAATGTAATAGTTGATATTTTAACTAAAGAATATTTTAACTTTCAACCAAATAGTTGAATGTTCTACCTAAAGTGGTAAACTTTGAAACAAAATAGTTAAATCTCCACCAAAAACAGATCAATTTTCAACCAAGAACGATAACTTCTTCACGAAGGGATAAATTCGCAACGAAAAAGGATGAATTTTTAACAAAATTATTGAATTTTAAAAATAAAATAATAAAATTTGCAATAAAAATTTAAAAAATTTTAACCAACAAGATAATTCGCTAATAAAAAATACAATAGTAGACTTTTCAGATAAAAATAATTATCTTTCGAAGAAAAATGGTTTGATTTTCTTTAGGGGTTTTATTATTTCAGTTCGTATTTTAGCGAAAAACGGGAAAAAGAGAATTTGTTTGAAAATAGAGAACAAAGTGTCAATTCGTAAATAATCTGCAATCACATACAGACTGAGTAAATGTAAAAAATTTATATGAATTGTTATTTGGAAAGTAAAAGCGTTTTTTCCAGAACAAAGGTATTATTAGAAAAATATTGCAGAAAATTACACTTTTAATATTGAAGAAAAAATTACCGTACATCCAGGACGATTCTGTACTTTTGTTTACAAGAAAAGTTTTTTACCCCAACTTGAAGTCTTTTGATAAAAAGTCTTTTAGGATTTCCACAGCAGACGTCATATCGAGAAGGGAGCTTTCATCGAGGTGTATTACACGAAGCTCGTTTGGCAGATAGAAGGGAGAAAGATGGCAAGCAAAAAGAAGTAAAAGTCTTTCCAATTTCTTCTGTCTTCCATAGCTGAATCCTAGACTCGGAAACCGCGAAGTCTGAACGGATCGATGGATAATTGCTTCACTGGCGCACATCCAATGAATCTCTTTACGAACGCGGAAATTCGTAACTTATGACCAATAACGAGTGCGCTAGCTCTATAACCGCACGAAAAAAAATAACCGGAAACTATCATTTTCAGATACACATTCTTCAAATGAGGAAATCCAATAAGAAAATAAAATTGTTAAATAGGTAACGTTCATTTATAATATGCTTTAAAGCATGGCTGAAGTACCGAATTTTTATTTCATTATTTTTGGCTTAAAGTTCGAGATAAAATGTTAGAATCTTGAAGAATTCCAAATACTTAAACTGATTTAACCTCAAAAGTTATTCATCCAAATTTGTCTTATTTATAAAGCTACATTTACACACTCTTTAAATAAGAATGTTTTCAATTTTAAGCAGTTTAATTTTGAAGGCTTCCAAATTAAGAAAGATAAAATTTGTCAACTTTTGAACAGTAGACTCTATGACACTTCTCTTTTTCGGGGCTGTTGGGGAAGCGAACAGGAAGTGTCAGATAACCATCTCTCCTGCGACACACAAGAGCCACGTGACGCGCGCGTCACGTTCTGCGTATTACGCGTAGCCTGCCGCGCGCACGTGTGTGTGTGTGTGTGTGTGTGAGGTGAGGCAAGGAGTGAGGACAAGCGAACGAAGGAGAAACCCGCGAACGAGAAGTGTTGTAGCGTAAAGTGTCGCAGAGTCCATTGTATTTCAAAACGCACACTTTTTAAACCTAGAATATAAATTTGGGTAATTTTATATTAATTAATCCACCGTTATTCAATGAATGTTCAATATTCAATGAAAACCACTCAATTCTGAAATAAATTCTTTAATGATAATTTCTAATTTGAAAATGTACGATTTTAAACTTTATTAAAATTGCTTAATTTATAACGTTACAAATGTATGTACCAAATAGACCCAAAAATAATATCGCAAGCATGAAGCTCCAAACTGCAATGACAAAATCCGTAAGGCCCTTTTTGGGCATGAATCAGGAAGTACGAAATCATAAGACTCAAAATATAAGGCGCAAATAACACCCGGGACTTCAAAACCCTGAAGATATGAAATTATTTATGATTAACAAAACGCAGCAAAATTTATGAATGAAAATTATCTACACTTTTGTGCAGCCGCAAATCATGATTAAAAATAAAAAAATTGTGCACCCATCGTAATAATCAATCTAGGAGACCTGATATTTTTTAATTTCCCAAACTTTCGAATTTCCTCATTTTTAAACCATTATTTTTTTGCTATGAGTATTAATGATCTTTTTTGTTCGGACAGCAGGGTAGATTCCCATGGTGAGGGTAAAATAGGGTCTGTTTTCAAGTATCTTAGAGAGATTGAAGTTTTGACGCATGGCTTTTTGTTTCAACCTGAAACGCGTTTCCTAACTCATATAATTACTCATAAACACTGGTTTGCAGCTACTCATAGCAAAAAGCAGTACTAGTTCAACACATTATGGTTCATTATACGGTAAATGAAATTCACAGCTACGACAGAGTATCTCCAAATGTTTGTATTTCGGACAAATGTTCGAGCATTGAACTCATCCCCATTGAATCTCAATTATCTCCGCTCTGGTAAATTCAATTATTTAAAGAAGAAACTTGATGGCAGTTTGAATTTGAGAATCTGCATCACCGAAGTAAAAGCAAGTCTGGATGTTTTAATCGAAGCGAGTTATCGGGTCTTCCCTCGCTCAAAACTTTGCATATTCTCGGGCATGTTTCAGAGGGAGTCGACTCATCTCTCGATTAATATCGGAGAGAATCTCGGCTCTATCGTGAGGACACTATCAGTAGAGGACATAACGATGTAATGTTACTCGCTCGCAACTAACGAAGTTACTACTCGAAACCTCGGTAATGGCTTCGTCTACATCACAATGCCTTCATGAAAATTCAATTCCACCCGTCGGGAAGCAAATTAATTATCAATGGACTACCGTTAAATAGAAATTTCATTTTCTACAAGAATAGACAACAAAAAGTCAGACTAATCTGGTTACATGCGAAACCCTCGACGATTCATGCACAGGTAACCAAATGGAAGTATTCATGAAAATTCCCAGGGAAATTTGCTTTAAACTAAAGTAATTTTCAGTTCTTAATTAAAGTTTAGTTTTCTCATAATGGCACAGAATAAAACTTTATATTCCTTTATATAAAAAAGCACATTATAAATTTTCCACCACCAGCAGAGGGTGGTATTTTTACTTTTGAAAGTAGCATTCTCAATAAAATTAGGCTAAAATTATTTTGAATGACTTAAAACATTATTTATTGACATAAGCATACTCTTAAGTAAGTAATTTGTACATTTACTTTGATACCAAATGAAAGGAAATAGATAGGTGAGATAGCAACGAAAAGTTTTTGTTTCCGCCACCCTAATACAGATGATACAGAAAGATGATTGAAAAACGAAAGGAATATTTATTGCATTATCAAGTCGGAGTTCCCGATATCAATAACGTTACTTCAATGTGACACTTATGAGAATAAAATAGAAAATTATATTGTATATGACCAATATTCAGAAACTGTTCAAGCATCTAGCATCGACCCAAGACCCTGTTAGACCATTAAGGGGCGGGAATGGCAATAATGCTGAGGGGGCTTTTCAAGAAATACCAGAAGAGCTTCTCCTTTCCCTTCTTTTTAGCTAGAGTCGCCGCAGGTTGACGGACGTTTCCTTAATTGCATTTTTATGCTCGTCCGGATTTCCGGACCAATTTCTATTACTTTCCAGACGACATATAGGTACGTATTTATAGTCGGGCAGGATTGAGTTCCAACGACTCCTAATTGAATCTGAGAGGATGAAAGACTCAGCAAGAATTGCAAAATAAGGATTTATAATTAAATTTTCGTTCACAAATCTTGGAATTGATTATAACTAGAATCAAAAATGTAGACTAACAATGCCAATTGTAATTATTTAAGAAAAGCAAAATCTTGTAAATAAATTTCTGTTAGAAGCATCGGACTTATTTGAGAAATACAAAATAGTTTAAATAGTAGAATACATTTTAAAGACTGATACGAATATAATATAATGCAATTTTTTAAAAATTACATCAAAGGGATAACTCTTTTATAATGTAAACAATCCCTAGAAAACTCATCAATATTTTAAAATACCATAAAAGCTTTGACATCATTAAACTTCACTAACTCTTGCACTATGTTGAACTTTTCTTAAAGTCCCTGGAAGACCTCTAGTTTTTTCAAATACCTGGAAATCTGTAGAAATTCCTTATAAACTTACGGATTCTTTTAACTTCTATCGAAATTCTTTAATTACCGCAAATATTGTAATATTCTTTAAAATCTTTTAAATATTGAAAATCGTCCGAAATCTTACAAAATCATTAAAAATTTATTAGAAATTCTAAAATATTTTCAAATTTTCCATAATTCTATGAAATTCTTTGAAAATCCTAGGAATATTTCAAAATACACTATATTTTTAAAAATCTATTTAATTGTTAAAATTTCTTATATCTTATGAATCCCTAGAAGTCTTTCAAAATTCCTTTCCATTCCATTGTCTACGTAAGGTTCTCTAGGAATTCTTTTAAGTTCCCTTAAATCTCTTGAAATGTTTTGTTACTCTTTTAAACACCTTAAAATTTGTCAAATCCTTTGAAATTTATTCAAATTTGTTAGAAAACTTCAAAATCTTTAGATATCCTATCAAAAGTGCGTAGAAATGATAAAATTCCTACATATTCCTTAAAATTATTTCAAATCTCGTAATTATCTTGAAATTTCGAATATCTCTTCCAATTTATTCAAAGTTTTTAAAAACTTTTAAATCACGTGAAATTGTTCATCACCGCTTAAATCCACTGAAATCCATTTCCTTGAGTTATGTTGAAATCCTCTGAAGTCCCCGATTTTTTTTTAATCCATTGTGATCTATAGAAATATTGTATAATCTTATGGACCCAGGTGAAAAAGTTATGTATAATTTATATATAGTGGTTAAGACAATGATATTTTTCATTTGTTTTATAAAATTATCTATGTAAAACAAGTGAAAAATATCAGTGTTTTGCTCACTATATATAAATTATATATAACTTTCCACCTCGGGAATATTCTAATTTCCTTTGGAATTCTATGAATCCCTAAAATATAGTGAAATTTGTGGAAATCTTTGAAATTTCTTGACTCTACTGAAATTTTAAGAAATCATTTGAATTCCTCAGAAGATTAAAAATATCTTGAAATGTTTATGATCATACAAAATACGTTGAAATCTCATTAAATCACACGAATTATTTTTAAATTACTGTATATTCTTTAAAATCCTTCGAAATATTTCAAATCCCTTAAATCGTAAATGAAGAAATCCCTAGAAATTTACAAAAATTATGTCTGACATAATTAAACCTTTAATATATTTAAAAATTCATTAGAAAATGTGTAAGCCTTATAAATACTCTGAAACCCCATAGAATCCGTAGAAATTTATAGAAGTCTCTTAAAATTTCATTTCATTACATTTACTACCTAAAGATGTGTATAATATGTTGAAAACTTCGTCATTCCCTGAAATATCCATTGTCATAAAATTCCTTGAAATCTTCAAATGATCGAAGAAATTTTAGAATATTTTTAGAGCCAAAATGTAAAAATAGTATTAGTACGAAATAAATATAAGAAAGCTTAAGATGTATATAATCTGCAAAATACATTCTGAGTTTCAATTCTTTCGAAGTGATCTAACACTTTCAATGTTCTCTGAAAAATTGTTATTACGACTTCTCAGCCTGGTTTGGCATGCAGAAGAGTATGCTACGATGTTTCTGCTGAATTATTTGATAAGGACTTCGCTGCAAAATTATTTTCAAAGTTGAAAATTCCATAAAACTGAGAAACGACTTGTTTTTGAACTTGCAGTCGCCAAACTGTAACCCCTCGCCGTCCCACTGCAAAAGCTCTACTATTCCCGAGGATAAGTGTCTTGACTTACTATTCGAACTGTCTGGGAGCATCGGCCATTCGTTTCATCGACCGGGTCGAATTTATTGAAATTTTATGCGGTATCACGATGAAGTCCGACCTAAAAGTTTTATCGAGAAAGACGGTTCTGTTAGTGTACTTCTTAGGTGAAAGGAAAAGATCGAGAGATAGGGCAAGAAAAAGAAAAACGACGACCTGCTATCGCAAGAGTCAATACCCCGCTTAGCTTGTTCCTTTGACACGGCTGCAAAAAGAAATTCAAAGCTAGAATAGAAGATCGAATAACCTCTCGAGACTGTGTCCGATTTCGGTTAGACAAACAACACGAAGTAAAGCTTTTGCTCTGAATAATAATCGAGAGCTACACAAACGAACGGGGATTATCTTTCTTCGCTCTATTTATAAAACGGATAGTTATAAAAATTGAGAGAGAGATATCCAGGCTTCATTATTCTAAGCAAATAATTTATTTATATAATATTCATTTACAGATTTGCTAAACAATTTAGATTTCGCAATTGTAGGACTTTTATCATTATTTTTCAAGACTCTTTTGAAAAATGCAGACCTCACACTCACAGGTAATATTAAAAAATTTTGAATTCTGAGTAGGTACATGCCATTTCAATTTGCTTCAGGTATAAGATTGATTTAAACTTTAACTTGTTCGTAGTTATAATTCTTTTTAAGAGTGAAAACAATAAAATTCTAATTCTCTTTAAATTAAAAAATAGCTTCGTGGTGCCCATTTGGTAAGAAATGTTCTTCCGCATTATGCATAATTAGCAAACAATTTGCTTTATCAAATAGGAAGTCAAAACACAAAAATACAAATAGGTCTATCCAAACTTCTTATATCAAGGAGTCTTATTATATTCTTGTGTGAACTTTAAATTATGATAGTGAAAAAAGTTTTATTAGAAAAACCAATTTGGTTAATATTATAAAATGGTAAATAAAAATGTAATTAAATAGTTTTAGAAATCCTTTGGTCAGTTCTAAGATATTTGTTATACAAATAAGCACTTTATATTTAATTATTTATCTACAACTTTATTCAAGATGTGTCCACAAAAAAGGGTGACATATTAATGAGGATCAGTACCTTGAACTGCATTTATATATGATTCTGCATTTACAAATGCGGATTTGTTATTTCTAGGTAAAGGACGTAGAGTCTCACAACTAAAAATGGTAAAACTTTAGTTGCAAAGCCTAGAAGGAGCAATATCGCCTTTTAAATACAGAAATTATGGTACGCCGCTTAGCCCTAGTTTACGGTACTTCGAAAATAAAAATTAATTTTAAGAAATAATTTGATTAATTAAACAAATAAAATATAAAATAATCATTATGGGTAAAAAACTCACCCCAAAATGTGATAATCCGTTTTATCAAGAGCGTCCTCGTTGACAGAGTTTTTGGTGAGTGGGCCTTGGGTCACATCGACCCCCATGCTACCCAGATCCAAAGCGGCGTAAGTCCTCCGCGCTTGCACTCTTGTGATACCCCCTCCACCGCCCGTTACTTCACCACCCCTACCACCATTTGTAACGAGTCCTTGATAAAGCTCTTCGTACAACGAACTGCCATTATCGTTGCTATTTAGGGCGTCGTCCAGACGAGCTGGATCCAGGTGGTAATTCGGATTTTCAAAAGAGAGGAGGCCATTTTCTGTGAAAAAAGTAGAGGAAAATGTACAATAATGTTTTCGAGTAACAAGCATGTAAAGAAACAGGTGCGAGTGATTCAGTTTTTCACACATGAGAGTGAAAAGTACTTTTTCCGGCATATGCATGATTCAGTCGCTTTTTGATACCTTTGTTCGTTCTTAAAGGTTGGTGCATTGTATAGCTAATTTTCATCACCACTTTTAAAAAACTTCACACCACAGTTTTGATCCGCAGTTCGAAATGCGCATTAAATTTACCATATACAACCTTTAATGCAGTTTTCATGAGTAGAAACTGCACAATCGCATTGACGTTTAACTACTGATATAATAATATAAATTATTCAACATTTTTAGATATAGTAAATCTTCGGAAATTTTTGCATGCTTTATAATTCCTCACATTTCGCAGCATCTTAAATTGCCGGAAAATTTTGGTGATTTATAAAGTACGAAAATGTTAAAAATGTCAAACATTACCAGAAACGTCGAAAATGTTTACATCTAATCAAATTATCTGTAATTTATAAAATTACCAAAAATTTCCAAAGTCACTAAAGTTTTCGGTAATTTCTGGTATTCAAAATGTTTTTTGTCATTTTTCTTCATGACAAAGCCAAATATATATATATATATATATATATATATATATATAGGCCACGCGCATAATTTTTTTAGAACGTGTTTATTCGTAATATTTGCAGAAGGAAGTGTCGGATTGCCTGCGGCTATAGAAAATCCCAGTTTTACGTACCTGCCCAAGAAACTATTATTTAACTCCCTAGGGAGTAAAAAGTAACGTCAGAGGTAAATAATGACAATTATGAAGCGACTGGTTCATCGCGTTAAAATATTGTTTGATAGATTGGACCAATTCGAATAGATAAATTACCATAAATTACCGAGAATTTCGAAACTTTCTTGGATACTCTAAATTTCCATAATTGACTGAAATTTCTATAACTTTAAACACTCTTGTTAATTTATAAATTAACCATACATTTCCAAACTGTTAACATTTTTTGGTAATTTATTAATTTATCATAATTTTCAAAAATTATAACAAAATATGGAATTTCCTTAATTCATGATAAAATTATAACAAAGTATCAAAATTTTTACATCTAGAAAGAAATCGTGCCTGTCTTACAAAAAGCGTTTGAGATCGTGCATTTGTTAAAAAATAGAATATTATGCACTTAACAGGGCGACTACTGAAAACATACACGAGTCGAAAAATTCCCTCCCCCCTTTGGGGCATACGATAGTTTTTATAACAAATAAATAATTTTTGACATTTCTCGAAATATAATGATGAATTCAGCCCATATTAAATTTCAAATAAAGGAAGCATGATTCACGGTAATTTTAAGGGAATTTTTGGAAAATTACCATAAATTGCCAAAAACTCAATTTAAAAATGTATATGCATTTCTGGAAGTCTTCGGCCATTTATAGAAACTTTACAGGTAAATATGGTAAATTACCATAAACCACCCGAAATTCGATTTGATTTTTTAAAATAAATTTACGGAAATGTATGAAATTGTTGATAATTTATGATATTTTTACAGGTATTTTATGGCAAATTACCATAAATTCCCCAAAATTATATTTAAAATGGTCTATCAATTTTCGGAAATTTATGGACATTTTCGGTCATTTATGGTAATCTTACGGTTAAGTAAAGTAGCTTGTAAATGACCCAAGATTCAATTTTAAACATTTTTATATATTTCCACAAATTTATGAAATTTTTTTGTAATTTATGGTAATATAACAGGTAACTTATGGTAACTTCAGATAAATTACTCAAAATTCAATTTAGAAATTTCTATAAATTTCCGGAAATTATTGGTAATTTACGGTAATTTGATGCATTACATATGGTTACTTTCCATAAATTACCGTATGATTATCGTAAACTGCAAGATCATAGATATATAATTTTCATTATTTACATCTGACGTCACTTTTCACTCCCTAAAGAGTAAAAAGAAGAGCTTTAGTCCCGCTTCATAGGCGTCGAAAAGGGCTGACATCATGTATGTGTTATAAAAAATTTCGTATACAGCAATGGAATGGGGACTTTTTACTACTCGTGAATTCTAGAACCCCTAAGACTCGTACTAAACATATATACGGCGTTGAAAAAGTCCCTCATTTCCCCTTGATACATAATATACTAACTCAAAACACATGCATGATTTTAGCTCTTTTAAATGCCTATATAGCGGGTCGAAAGATGCACTTTTTACTCACTAGGGATTGAAAAGTATTTTGGCACGCAAAAAGTTATCGGAAAGCCATCAGTACATCCGTTGAATGGCCATAAATTAAGGATAAATTACCCCAATTTACGATAATTTCTCATGAATTACCGAAAATTTCTTTAAATATACCAAACCTTCAAACTTTCAACAATTTTTACCAATACCAAATTTTTATACTTGTTGGTCATTTATAAATTTACCATAAATTTCCAAAAATTTATAAATGTTTGTAATTACGGCAAATTTCGTAAATTCATAAATTCTTTTTATGAGCAGTAATCATGCTTGTGTTACAAAAAGCGTCATCAGCCATGCACTTGTTATAAAAAATATCATATGCACCAAGGGGAAGGGGACTTTTTACGACTTTGTACATTTCTCTAGTACCCATATTTGGCTCGCGCTTACGCATTCGCCTGCAGCTCGTGCGCGCTCAACTATTACTCGTACTGAAAACATGTACTCGACGAGCAAGTTCTGCTTCTCTCCTCTGATGTATCATATACTATTGTCTTTGTTGTGAAAAAAATTTTCTGCCTTATAAAAAAAACCTATTCACATAGAAAAAACGTTTATTCTCCTTCAACTCTTGGACTTGGATAAAACACTCACTTATGGATCTTAGAATGATAAAAGCGGCGATCACGACGCCTTGAAGATAGCGGCAAAGTACTTCCATAACGACGTGCCGGCGCTCATGTTGCCGTAAAAACCGCCCTGGGCCGTATCGGAAAGGGAAACGTGAAAACTTTGCAAACCCTACCGGCGCGTTGCCGCACGTAGTTTGCAGCTTTCTCGGTATTTGCAAGCACGGTGAGTCCGTACACCAAGAACGGCGAACTGCGGCTGAAACGTGTGTAGGTCTACTTAAGTCGAATCTCCTTGGCCTCCTTCCTTCCTTCCATCCTTCTCTATCCACATTTATTCCTCGCCTTTCGGTCTGTTTGCACGAGACTTAGTATTGATTCCCTTCGACCAAACGAGAAGGTGAAGATTTGTAAGAAAAAAGAAAGAGAAACGATGCAAGTAGCAAAGATCAACTTTCGAAACTTGCTTTGAACTCTCCTTCAACATGGAAAAACTTTCTCTGAATAAACATTGTCCTGTAGTGCTACATCTCAAATGGATGCCTAAAGATGAACTCGTACTACTGCCTTCTAAGGGACTGGCTAAATTTGGCTTTTACTACTACCACCTCATTGCCTGAATAAACATTGCCCTGTACTACTATCCGTAAAATGTGCGACTTACGATTGGCTTTTGCTACTGATTCAAACCATCTGACCAAGTTTTAACTTTTACAACTGCCTCCTCGATGTATGACTATATTTAAACATGCACTGCTGCAAATGTTCCCTACCCTAGTTAACAAATGTTTGGCTATAGGTCGGCCTATAATATTTCAATCATACCCTTACAACTCGCCTTATTTCACCCTCAACCTGCCTACTATTCAATGGCCTCATCATAACAGGTTGTCCAACTGAAAGACCATGCCTTCACCGACACTACTGCTCGTAAGCTTTCTCTTGCGTTTAACTGTTCATCAACTTGAAATACTGAAATCCCCCACGGCCTGTCCCGAAACTTATGTCCATATACATTCCTCTAGAATGGTTCAAATAAATCGTCTACATAGTAGAATAATCTATATGTAATGCCTAATATATCCAACATGGCAGCTAATTAACTAGATTAAAAATATCTAATTTATACAGTTTTCAATTAAATATGTTTCAACTTTGCTAGAAAAAAAAATTTGACTTTTAGAAATAATTGGATGATTCTTGAAATAAACAATTTCAATATAATCTAAGATGTGGCAGATTAAAAATTTAAAAAAATATCTCCTTTCAACAGTTTTCAAATCAATCTTTTTAAACGTTGCTAAAAAGAGAGGGCCAACCAAGAGGCGACCAATTAAAAGTTCGATAAAAAGCTCATTTCTGTACTTTTAAATGAAATGATTTAAAACTTTAATAGTAAAAGAAGTTTGATATCAGAAATAATGCGATGATCTACAAAGTCAAAAACTTGTTTAAAAATCCCAAGTTTAGCCACCATATAGCATTTAAAAAAATCGCTGATCTCTGGGATCATAGGATAAGGTCTAGAGTCCAATTTTCACAAGCAAAGTTTTTAAATATTTTACTATAAATTACAGAAATTAGGTGTTTTCGAAATATTTGATTGGCCATTTTACGATTTTTTAATTAGAAATTTTCCTGTCCATTAGTCATTTTACAATAATTTATTTTTTTACAATATTTAAACATTTGTGGTTATGCAATTTTTTATCCTAATTGTTGGATCGGTCATTTTGGAAATATTAAATATTAAGTTTTTTAAAAATTTGGATATTTTAAGAATTACAAAGAGATTATTGCCCTAGGTGGAAGGTTATTTGAAAAAACTGAACATGTTACGTAAATTATACGTTTATGCACAATTGTTAATATTATCCCTTTTGCATAAAATTTGGAAGAGAGTGAATATAAAAAAAGTTAAATATTCGAATGCTTCTACTGCCTAATACCAACTGCTCGACAATAAGCTGACCTACACTTTTCAATCCATTCTTTCCATATAATTTGGCCTGCGCGACTGAGACTGGTAGTTTCATTTAAAAGGTAGTTAAGAACTTGTGATTTTATATTAATCTTTTTCTACGCAATAATGGAGAAAGATCAAAACACTAATTTAATTATTCGAATAATGAAGTCCTTATAATTTTCTTATAATATTAGATTGTAACAGTATTGGCTACCCCCACCCCTGTGCAGTAAACCCCCACATCCCGAACATCTGTTACTTAATTTATAGACAGTCTACATTTTTTCTCGATCACAAAAAATATGTTCTTCACTTAATTCTTCTGCCTCTGTATATCTTTTTTTGATGAAAATTTTTTATCTTCTATTCAGAAATCTGTATTTTGGAAATAAAATGTTGAGTTCTCCTTCAACTTGATAATCATTAACAATGGATGTCCAAGCTTTCTCAGAAGTGAGTGAAATTTATAAATGAAAATTTTAATTTAATTGCCGTCCAAAATAGGGATGGTCTTCCCACGATTAAAGAATCTTAAAGTTTTGTACATCAACCAGAACTATTTACATTAGTGTCTATTACCCCTCTCGTGAATAAAATAGAATAAAAACTTATATAAATAAAATTTATTCATTCACGGTGAATTACATAATTCGAATTTTTCAAGTCGGATCAAGCTCTCGTTAGCCTCCAATTGGTGTAACTAACTACTCGAGATGCATCATTTGCTTTCCAAGTACACTCTTTCATTGACACCACGACTCTCAACCAATCGTCTCGTATTCAATTTCGTACAATAGACACTATTGTAGGCAGTCTGAAAGAATAAAATGGAAAAAGAAGAGAAAAAAGGGTGAATGAGACTGAAAGTGGTGCCTCTAAAAAAGCTCTTACACTATGGAGAAAATCTAGACGTATATTTGAATCTACTCATACTATTTCCACGCTCTTAATCTGTTTTCAAAATTCCAGGGTGGCTCGAAATTTTATATTTAAAATTGCTTGATTTTTCCTTTAGCGATTTTTTATTTTCCAGATCACTATTATTCAAAAACGGAAATTTTAATCCTATAACATTTTTAACAGTAAATCTTTTAGAAGCGGAATTAATTAATTTTTGACTAAAATTTCAATTTATTTATTTAAACCAAAGAATATAACCCCTCTACTATAAAAGATATATTTCCAATCCAAAAGAACGAATTTTCAAACAAACAATTTATGTTTTGACTAGAAAAGAATAAATTGGAATTAAAAACTTGCATTTTGAACAAAATAATTGCATTTCTAAGAAACTTGTCGATTTTGTAACAATTTATTTGAATTTGCCACCTAGAAAGAGGAATTCTCAATCAAATAATCGAATTTTTAAATAGAAAAGATTAAACTTTGAACAAAAAAGGTACAATTTGAAACATATTTTTTACCCTAAGAGTTAAATTTTCTACAAAATAATTTAATTTTTAACCAAATAATTGAATTTTCAACGTATATAGATCAATTCTCAGCAAAAATGTAATAGTTGATATTTCAATTAACAAATATGAATGGTTGATCTTTTAAACAAAAAATAAAACAAATTTTCGCCGAAGTAGTTACAGCTTCAATCTAAGAGTTGAATTTTCAACAAAATAGTTAATTTTTTAACCAAATAGTTAAATTTTCGACATACAAAGATTAGTTCTCAACAAAAAATGTGATCGTTCAAATTTAAACCAAAAAATATGAAATTTCTAAGAAAAGAGATGAATTTTAAAACTAAAAGGACGATTTTCAACCAAATGATAAAATTTCGATGAAAAAAGGCGAATTTTTAACAATTCACATACATTCCTAATAAATATTTTACTATAAAAACTTTAACTTTGAAAACAGATACATGTTTCGATGTACAGAGTAACTCTATCCCAATTTCGTATCTGAAACAATAACATGGTTCTTTGTAGGTTGGCCGCGAAACATCATTTTCAAAATTCCTTACTTTTTCCAAGAGCAACTTTTCATTATTCCTAACGATTTGCATTACCTCTTATAAAAACTAACTGGCTTTTGCAAGCTTTCTTTCAAAATCCCTAATTTTCCCTGAACAGAAAAATCCCTGATTTTTCCATTATTGTCAGATTTTCCCTGAACAAAAAAAATCCCTGACTCTTCCCTTATTTTCAGAATTTCCCTGAACTACGGCTACTCTGTTATTTTCCAAATTTAGACAAAATAATTTGCATTTGAAACCTCAAAATTTTGAACCTTTTCACTCAGGAAACAAGCCAACATAGGCATGATTTAAAAGTAGAAGTGTTGTATTTGTATTTTGCTCTTCTGCTGTTCAATTGTTTCTTGTTAAGAAAAGGTAAAGTTTGGAGAGGAGCAGAGTTGGAGTGAGTCGACGTGAAAAGTTTGGACACGCTTTCGGTGTTAAGGCAAGACGAAAGAGGGTGGTTGGGAGAGAGAAAGATGGCAAGAAAGAGCTTAAAAAAGGCGAAAGAATTATACGAGAATGCAAGAACTGTTGCTGTCACCTCCTAGGATGAGTCACCATATCGATTCCCCTCTACCAGCATTCCCGAAGAAACTCGATTCCTCTTTTTCCCTTTTTTCCCCTGTTACGTAGGTCGTTTCACGGAATATTAAATTTCATGGTCAAAGAACAGCTATGAAGGAAACTCCCAAGAGTCATTCTCCTTGCTGGTGACTAATCAACAATATAAATCCAGCATGTACGATAAATTTATTTTCACAAATGAAAAAAGACCGTTGTACAATCTTATATGATTTTAATCAAAATTATTTTATATTTCTAGGTTTTCTAGGTTAGTAGACACTCTAAAATAAAAATTAACGTTCTCTTGTAATTAAGGGTCATTTCTTCTTGACTCATTTCTTAAGGATTTAACGGTCATGTTATGAACATAACTGTATGGCGCCACGCAGGTATCCAGTATCAAATTTATCGGAAAATGTAAAGCTTCTGTTTACCACGTTGAAATGGTGAAGGTCAACTTTAAATAAAACATGTTTTATAAACATATCCTTCGAACCTTATTCACCTTCACCTTTACCTTTAAACGTTTTGCATGCAAGTTGAGTCGTCAAACAATAATGAAATTTTTTATCTCAATTCTTCTGCTCCATCTGAATGAATTCTAATGGAAAGTTTTTTATTCTAATTCGAGACTAGCTTAAAAAAACTTTTCTCAATGAAATAAACTTACAATCAGTTAAATAGTCATATATACGAATTTTCTATAGTATATATTCAATATTTTATAATATACACATCTCAGAAGAAACTGTTTGTTAATTGCAAAATAAAACATACACAAAAGAAGCTTATGATATCTCTTGTTTGTAAACTTCCTAAATTGTTTAATAGTTAATTATTTTGAATGAATCTGAACTTAAAGATTTTAAAGTTGATGTCAGACCTTTGACAGAAAATTTAAATTTTTAACGGAGTTGAGTTCTACTTCTAAACTAAACTTCTATCGCTTTCAACTTAGGATTTTTCATTAAACGTGACTTGAATTTTTTGCATAACACAGACTCTAAATATGAATTAGAAAAATATAACTAATTATCAATTACATTCCACTAATTGCCATAGCTCGAACAGAGATGAACTGATGATTAGTAGAAATTTTCTTATTCAATTATTTAAATAAAAATTGTTAATTCATTCAGTTATCCGAAAGAATAGAGTCCGGCCGCGGAAATACTGATTGAACAGTTAGATTTCAATCGATGAAATCAGTTAATTTTAAAAGGTTATATTTCGTATAAATTCTGGTCTGCTGTTAAATGAATTTAATTTTAAAATAACATTCGAAAAATTCCAAAATTCGACGTTTGCAGACGTTTGCCTTCCTCGAGTGTTCCGCAATCCACATAGTTCGACACTATGACGGTGCTTGTCAGGACTCGTCCTCGGTGTGGGTGGCGCTCTATTCAAACGATATTCATAGCATGATTTAAGAAATATATTATTTTATTAAATAAAGTCACCTTTAATCTTTTTTTTCGTTGTATTTTATTAGGTTTCAAAACCAACAGAATAATGAATTTTTCATATTGTCCACGATGGCGTGATTTAATTAAGTTATGTTCTATTGGCGTTTTTATTACAATTTAGATTAGTTAATATTATGAAATAACTGATTAGTTAGTTAAAATTCAGTAAACCTATTATTGAGTAAATTTTTAACTAATTACATTAATAAATATTAGGAAATAATTGATTCGTCAATAAAATGATTGAATTAGTAAAGTTTTTAGTAATTCAAAGTAAGGGAGCGCTTCTAATTTCACGTGATTTAAATTTTTTTGTAATTTTTCAGCCAATAAAACAGGTTTTTAAAAAGGGATATTTCAATTGTTATGCCATGGCTTCCTTAAAATATCAATGATCGTAAAAAAATTACAAGATATAACCTTTTTAAAAGTTCTTGATTTTATATGGTCGTTGATAGAAGTTGCACCGCTGTTTTCAAATAAAATTTTTTCCGTATTTAAATATCCTTGCTAGAGATATTAAAAAAAAGTCAAGTGATAATTTACACTAGCAATTTATATTTTTTTGATACTCTTTATTCAAAAATAAATAAAGTTGAAGCAAAAAAAAAACGATTATATTCAGAGTTAGTTCATCGCGAATTTTTCTGTTTTAGAAAAATCCACTTTTATCAAAAACGTTCATAAGTTTATTCTTTATTATGCATACTAATGAAGACATGCAAAGAAAATCGTTATAAAGAAGCGTTAATCCTCTACTTTATGTGGTAAGAGGCCTGTAATATATGCATATTTAAATTATGTTGATGTTAAAAAAACTCATATAAAACAAGTTTTCGAAAATAGTGACTTTGCATGTTTATACGAATCGTTCCGTTAAACTTAAAATAATTTAAATTTGTATTAGTGTGAGAGCGAAGGATGGAGATAAAGAGAGCGAGCGAGAGACAGAGAGTGAGAGAGAGAGAGAGTGAGAGGGAGAAGGATCGAAAGAGTCAATCCCTCGAAGTGTCACCCCGTTTTGAGCGTTCACACCATGCCATAAAAAGTTATCACTTTAAAAAAGTTGCAATCAAAGTTTTATAGCATAAAAAATATATCTATTATATTTAATATGGGTTTTCTCTAAAGCCTTTCATTTACAGAAAAAATTATGCTTTGAAAAAATGAGGTGAAGCCGCACCTAATAAGGAGAGTTGGAAAAGTATTTAAAGAAATTTGTTTTACCCCTACTCACCATAACCCTTCACGTAAGTTCCCTGCCCACTCTACGAGGTACTGGAAAGGGTAGGAGTGTAATTTAAATTATTTCTAAGATAAAGCATAGGGGTCCATTCCTACAAGATACGAGATATTAGAAAGGGTTAGGATCGTGACTTAAATTATTCCTGTGCCCAATCACAGGGATGTGTTCCCCTATGGGGTTCCCCCGATACGAGATATTGGAAAGGGGTAGGGTAGCGACTTTAATTTATTTCAGCGTACTCAGAGATACTCTCTTTTCCGAATTTTATCCCCTTTGCTTCAATAATTAAAAACTGCATAAAAGGACAATATTTCGGTACGAGAGATCAGAGGCACACTATACCCACGTCGATACGAACAAGACTATTTTTACGTATATTGGTGCACAGTATGGTCGGTTTTCTCTTTAGTACTTCCAACTACCTATCAGAGTAAGGTGAGTATATTGAATAGGTGGAAATATAGTTTCCAGAAGGAGTTAGGACGTTGGGGGGGGGGGGGGGGGGGCGAATAGGGGTCTGGGGTGGGTGCGGGCCGCGCACACGAATGGGGGCAGGGCGGGTGTGG